>JAUEJL010086595.1:0-14687 GCA_032274825.1 Drosophyllum lusitanicum
CTTTTTAGAAAATTTTGTACATATATATTATATATATATATATATATATATATATATATATATATATATATATATACGACTTTAAATTATTTTCAACACAAATATTATATCAAATATATACTAAATTTTCATATGGCGATCAGCAGAGAGTGCTGACATATACCTCGCGTATTCGTTGTTGCATGTATATATTTATTCACCGTCATTATTAAGAAAGTAATAATATCGAGATGGGTTGACAAATATCTTATTTTAATTAGGGTTTACTTTTACAAAATGTATTAAACTATACCCAAAATGTTAATATATATATATTCACCTTATAAAAATGTTATTGTATGTATCAAACTTTAAAATAATGTGTTATTGTGTGTATTAAACTTCCTATTGTATGTACTAAACTTATATTTTTTTGTTTTTTTATGTTATCAAAATACGCTCAATAACAACAAATTAAAATTAAGTTCAATACATACAATAACAATTAAGGTATAATTTAATACAATTTGAAGAAAATAAACCCTTTTAATTATTAGTAGTTAATAAATAAAATCATTTAAGTTATGTGACGTTACTCTTATATACTATTCGAATGAGAAGCGCGCATATATTAAGGTTACTAGACTAAATACCCGTGTGATACACGGATTGATTTAAACGATAATAAATTTTAGACATTAATAAGAACGCATTAAATAATAATAAAACGCGAATTAAATGGGAATTTAAAAAATGACGACGTACGGCGTCAACACTCTAACCAGCAATGGAAATATTGACGCGAGTGGGAGGGCAAACTTGACGGCAGAAACGTGGTATCATGATACGAATAGACTTGATTGTATTTTTTATATAAGCCATCAATCATTATTGTTACAATTAAGGGTGATAAAGTTAAACGTTATTGGTTATAATTGAAAAGGAATTTTAAATGATTATAAAATATTTTCGAATGATAAAACTAAGAATTTAGTTAATTATGATATTTTGAAATATTATAAAGGGTAAATATGATATCTATAAATTAAGGTGGACAAATACGATTTTATATGATTTAATAAGGGAGATATATGAAATTATCTCTAATAATTTTGACTCTAAAAAGTTAAAATTGAGTTTTTGATTTTAAGTGAATGGATGGTGAAAATTAAATATTTTTTAAATGAATGGTTCATATCGTCTAATAAATTTTATCAAATTAGTCTTTTATTTATATTAGAATATCTTTAACTTTTTAAAGTGATTTAAATAGTATGTGAGAATAAAAACATATAACTAGTTTGATAATGTTAGCTACATATATAACTAGTTTTATAATAATAATAATAATAATAATAATAATAATAATAGTTATCTTGAAAACTAGTGATGAGTTGTTATTGATAATTAATTATATGGTCAATATAGGTACAAAATTTTCAAGTTATTGAAGCGTGAAAGTATTATGCTTTTGTTGGACACACTTGCTGGTGAGTTGGTGTCTACAAAACTATTTTTATTTGTGTGTTAGTTGTCTCATATCCTGATTGTTAATTAATATTATTAGCAGTAATAAGTATATATTCAGAAGTTCAAATAAAAATAGATATTTAGATAAAAATTAGAAACTTAATCCTGACTTAATCTTTTAATTTGATCAAATAATCTAAATATTTGAAAAAAATTGATATGCTTCTTTTTATTCTTATATAAAACCAAATTCTAAACTTTCACTTCACATAAATGGATTAATTAATTAACTTAATAAAAAAAGGGAATATTGATAAGCACACTCTCTCATTCTCTATTGGGATTTGGGATTGGGGGTGGGCCTTCTTATTTAGGTGGTATTAATTCCCACTCTTTAGACACAAAAGATTTATCCTATTTTCATCTTCTTCTTGAAAGAAGTGGTACAATTTGTTTTTTCTGAGAGTACTATTTTTCACCTCTTTTGAATTTGAAGGATGATGATGAAGAACATGTTGAAACCTAACCTCATTGAATCCTAACCGGTGATGATGATGAAGAACATATACGATAATGATGATGTTGTTGACGATGAATAGAAAGAGCGATAATGGATCATAACCATGATTGACATCATCAAACCGTAACCACGACCGACATCTAAACATGGTGATGAAGTACATAACAGCCTTGACGATTGATTCAAAAGTAGTGACAAAAACATAACGTAACATCATTGAACCCTAACAATCGGTGATGGAACCATGAGCTAACAACAAGGATGATGTTGCAGACGATGATTATCACTTTCTCTAACAATCGGGATGAACAAACCTCTGCTAGGAAAAAGAGGTTGAACCAAAAAACATTTTTATCGCTTCCTTCCTTGTAAAAAACAAACCCTCGTTTCTCTTATGTCTAGATGATCACTTTCTCTAACAAAAAAAATAGCTTAATCGAGTGTAATGTGTAAAATTCTTCATTTCGTATATTTTAATTATCATGTGATTGAAATTTGGTATTAGAACCTTTAAATGGTTAGTTATGAATATTTCTAGAGAAGTTGGGTTAAGACTCCAATTATCATGTTATTTATAGAAAATAATATTATTAGTGAAGTATTACATATCCTAGAATATGTATATATTGTGTTTTAATTTAGAATAGCAATTTATATAACTTTGGTGCCAAATTGTAACTATTCTATCTTGAAGAATCAATCGTGCAAATTCTACACATTTGACCACAAATAATGTTGAATGACCCTCATTCCTCTTGTTCCATCAATTTGAGAGGTGAGATAGAGAGCTTGAGAGTTAAAGGTTGCACTTCTTGGAGATTTAAGTCATTCCTTTGTCGCATGTGTGTTTTTGTTGAAGAATTTGAGTATTTGAACTTCTTTAACACTAGTGCAAGTATTGGAATTCAAGAATTCTTCAAGAGCTTAGGAGTTCTTCACAAGTAAGTTTACTTATATGCATGATGTTCGTATTCTTATATGTTTATGAGCATGATGTTAATACTAATACGTTATAACACAATGAATACCTTGAACCATGAATTTTATACTTGGAATATGTTGAACCATGATATTTATGCATGTGCATGGTGTTATGAGTCTAGACTCGAGTCAAAGCTGGTTACTTGGAATGACTTTCATGGTATTGGGTCTATACAAGTGAGTATTTGCACATACCTACTCTACACCAAGCCAACAGGAGCTTGGATGGGCATAGACATGTCAGGTGCAATTGGACGTATATGTGATATCCGTTTAGGACTCCTAGACATGGCTATTTTTTATAGGCTTCCCCCATTGGGATTCTATGCAATCTAGTTAACTACTGGGAGTGGCATATGAGTTCGGTGGATTACTTCCTCATTGAGTTGATCACGGTTTATGATAATTGACTTTAATTGTTCACGTTATTTACGTTAAAGAATATTTGTGTTATTAGTTTTGAACCCTTTGTGTTCATTTAACCATCTTGGTTAGCACCTTTTCTTGTTGGTTATGTATCTACAGGTTAGCGTTAGGATTTCAATGTTAGATGAGTCTGCAATGCTTCAAGGCCATATTTTGAAAGAAATAATATTTTGTTGTTTACTTTGGTTAATGATCTTGATTACTAAGTAACACCAACTCATGTTTAATACTTGTAAATCATCAACTACTATGATCTTGGGATAGATGCTATACCTTTTGTATACTTGTTTAACCAAGATTTTGTTTGTATAAATTGGATGGAAATGTCTTAGCGTTATGTAAAAAAATGTTTGTTTCATTAAAACCCTTGGAAAATATTTATGTGTTACAAGTTGGTATTAGAGTCTGGGTTTAAAGGATCTAAGCACATTTTGTGTACTTAGACGTAAACCAGGTTACCAAATTTTAAATTCTTCAAGTGGGGTCTTGGGAGGATTGGTATTGTTATTCAATGTGTTACTTGATCTCATATTTATTTCAGTTGATGTTTATAGTTAGACGTTTTCTTAAATATTAGTGTCCTCGTATATTTTGAATTTATCCTTATCCTAACATTGTTTATCCATTATTAGAATGGCTAACAATCTTATTAGGGAGGGGAACCCAAATGAGGGCGAAGGAGAAAATCTCAAATTGGTTGAAATGAATCTCCAATTGTTACAAATGGTGAATCGAATGTTAAAAGCTCAAGAGGATGCAAGAAACCTAGAGGATGAAGCAAGAGCGGCCATGAAGAACGAATGCAAAGACCTTCTTAGATTGCAAACCTCCTGAATTCGAACGGTCAAGCAACCCCACAGATATTGTTCATTGGATAATGGAGGTGGAATAGAAGTTTCATGCACATACATGGTGGGATGACCAAAAGGTGTCTTTTGTAGTGTTAGTAATTAAAAGGAGAACATTAATTTGGAGGGATATCGTTTGTGCTACAACTCCTTAAAAAACAATTGAGAAAATGTCATGGGAAACTTTTGTTGATTAACTCAAGGAGGAGTACCGCTCAAAAGGAGATTTGAAACGTAGTGAATGTGAATTTCTTTTCGATGAAAAAGGTAGATCTTCGAATTGAAGAACATGTGTAAAGGTTTTAGGATAAACTTAGGTTCTTGAAACTTTGGTTTGCAGATGACAAAACTATTGTACACCACTTTAATGAAACCTTACCCTCGAGTTATTAGCTAGCTGTTATTCAAGCCCAAAACTTAAATGCTGCAATTCAAATAGCAAAAAGTGTGCAAGAGGTGCAGGATTTGTAGAAAACCGAGCAAAAGATCGTTGTACATAAATGCAAAGGAGAAGCTTCTGGTAGACCAAACAACAACAAGAGTCACATCAAGCCAAGAGGTGGAATCAAAACAAGAGTGGAGATTGGTGCAGAACATGTAGATCCTTTCACACAAGAGAATGTTCATCAAAGACCCGAGCTTGTATCCATTATGGTACAAGAGGACATATAGTGGAAGATTGTAAATTCAAGGAGAATGTGGGTTATACCTGCAAACAGTTAGGGCACATAAGTGTCGGATGTCCAAACAAGAAGAGTAGAGAAGGCAACACTGGATCATCAACAAAGACAGAAAACCCTCCAAAACCAAAGGGAAATGTCTTCCAAATGACCACTAAGAAAGCAAAGTACGCGAAAGATGTCACGAGTATGATTCTTTTGAACTATATTCCTACACATGTCTTATTTGATACGGGAGCCAACCATGCATATGTCGTCTTGATTTTGTGCTAAATTCCCCCATGAATCCTTTTATATTACCCAAACCTATGGTGGTTGAAATAGCCGATGGGAAATTACTATTAGTAAATTATGAGTACCTTGATTCTTCATTAGAAATCGATAATGTGACTTTTCTTCTTCGGTTGTTACTACTTTCTTTAGCCAAATTTTGTTGTTCTAGTAGGCATGGATTGACTTAGTGCAATTCATGCTGAAATCATATATTCTTTTAATTTTGGTCAAGTAGAGCCTAAGGCCTAGGGGATGAATAAACTCTTGTTCCTATGAAAGACATTATCGTTGATGAATAGTTGAACGACATAGAGCAAATAGTAGCAGTTTTAAAGGGAAAGCAAAGACTTCGAGGAACAAACAGATTGCACTGGTGAAAATACAGCGGGAACACTATCATGGGTCCGAGTGGACTTGGGAACTAGAATAGGAAATATAGGAAAAAAACTACCCATAGTATTCGAGTAGTGATTTCTGTTAGTCCAAGATTGAGTACGCAACAACAAAGATTTGTAGAAGGGGGTTGAATATAAACTTAAGTTATTTTAAAATTTATGCACACAATTACTTTTAATATAATTCTTATTGATGTGAATCAAGAATTACATATACATAGAAGCGGAAATTCCAAATACAATAAAAGATGACAAGAATTTTGTTTAACACATAAACTAGCTTCTCAAAGACAACTAATATCTAAGAGGTTCAACACGTGAACACGTTTTTCTACACTATACTAAACTCTAGAAACTTGCTTCACTTATGTAACGCCCCAATTTTCAAAACACAAGTACTACGTAAGTAAACCTGACTTGTGAAGATTACAAATGTATAGAAAAGTCGGCGGAAGCATAAGTTTGTTTAAACCCTCAGGTTTGTACAAAAGATGTAAACACATATCTACAACAAAAGTAGTTTCAGTTAAACAAAAGGAGCGTTATTGTTACAAAAGATGTTTTAAGCAGCAAACAGTCAAACCGGGGCCTTGCCCTTAGTGTTATCACGACCTGCAAAAACAGAAAATAATATCTGATAAGCTACAAAAGCTTAGTGAGGATGCTAAACTGTAAATCATATAGGCACATGTATAATTCATATACAAATATCACACTGTTCTTATGGATACAGTACCGCACCATCTTAGCATCGCCCCACTAGGCTAAATGTTGATCGTAGCCCATTACCGCACGAAGCAATATCTTACCCCACACTTTTGATTCACATGATCAAATCATACACATTGCAATGCATCACACAAATTACACATATGAGTCAGAGTGTAGTAAACTCACCCCAATAATCGGTTAATATCACAGTCTTATGTCAGATAAAACTCAACGTATACGTCAACGATTATGTCCTAAAAATAATATACGAATAAGATATTAAACACATAGCAAACTGGACAACTTAAAACTAATCAAAGCCAAGGCACGCCCGTACCTGCTGCAGGCACACCCGTGCCCTATGACTTAGGCCCGGTCGTGATCTTTTCAAACATGGGCGTACTGGCCTAGACTCGCCTGTACCTTACATAGGCACACCCGTGCCTTAGCACAATGGACCCCAAGAACTAGGGCTAGCCACGGTCACCAGGCACGCCCGTGCCTTTTTCATATCAGCAACAGTTTTCCGACTTTTCTTGCTGTTTCTTGCCAAAAACCAACAAAACTCGGTTTCAGTCAATTCTAACACTGTATGGGTGTTTTCCTACACCCCAAACAACTATTAACAATAGCAAAAACATAACTAACAGATTAAATCCTTGATTCAACCATTGAATCACTATTGACCCACTAAACTTCAAAAACTAACAAAACAATCCATACCTTAGTGATTATAGGATAGAAATAGTACTAACTAGCTGTTAATCTTGTTGTTTTGTAGTCAAAATCGATCAAGGTAAAGGAGGCAGCCAAGCTCATGTACGTATGTATGTATGTAAATGTCCAAATCTAGCAGCTTATGGCAGGAATAGCCCATCAATCTTTTCATCTTTTTTTTTACAGTTCTAACCCCTATAGTTTTCTAAACACCTCCTAGTCTCAAATAGGCAACCCAATATTGTATAAAACTTATTTATTAATTTAATTAATTAGGGAATTTCTGAACCTTGGGTGTTACAGCTTAAAAGTTTATGCTTGTTCTTCGAGTATTTCTAGTAAGATGTTCGACTTTTTGCTTGCTGGATCTGTATGTGTATATATAGAGAAAGATGGGCATCTTCTGTTGATGATTGTTGGAAGTAAGGTGGTATAAAGAAAATATTCATAAAGTAAGTGGTGAAAAAAGTGTTATTATTTTAATCAGATTCTAAATAAAATAATAATACTTTTTGAATAGTACACCTCACTATAAATATTTAAATATTATCCTCTATAGGTTCTTGTAAAACGAGACTTCGCTTTCCATGCTTAATACTTTTATCAACTACCTTTGCTTTTGTATCTTGACTTTCCTAGACATGTTGTCGGTCATGCTTTAATACTTTGACAAGATCTTTTTTTGAAGGTAACTTTAACCTTTTACACATATTAAAGTTCTATCCTTTTTGTCTCACTTCGCAAAACAAATGGTGCATTTACTTTTACAAAATAAAAGATCTAAGGCTGTAATGAACAACACATATTCAGCCTTTTGACTTATAAACTTTTACATAAGAAAGAAAGAAAACTGATAAACAATACAAGTCAAAATCGGGACTCAGCTAATTAGTTGTACTAGGATCACAAAAATAAAATTCTCAGCCTAACACTTAGCTACTCAGTAGATCAGAGGAACGCTCAGCTGATAACAGAGATGCTTAGCTAATCAAAAGATGCTCAATTATCAATCTGTGCTTAGCTTTGACAGAAACAAACTTATAATACCACTATGATCAGCTAATAAATAAGTTCACCTGATCATTTAGAGTGATTAGCTTATCACATAAAACCAGAGTATGTAAAATGTACTTAGTTGATATTTTAGGTACTCAGCTGATAGTCTTGATCACTCAGCTGATAGATTTTGTCACTCAGCTGATAGAGCAAAATAGCATCGGCTGATGTTCTTGTACTTGTTTCTTGCTCAGTTGATATCTGAAAATGCCCTTAGCTTAAACATCTAGTACTTAGCTTATCTCAGCTATTACTTCTACACTTAGCAAAATTACAAGTCAAATGTTAACAACACATGTTAAGATGAAATCCTAGTCTAACTAATAATCCGGTTTTGTTAATATCAAATTCTATTTATTTTAATAGACATGTTTGATTACTATGTTGAAATGGTTATCTCCCCAATAATTTCGATAAGGAAATCGTGTTTAAGTGGGGAAGAGTTGTAGTACCCATTTTCTAAATATAATTACATTTGAATTTTAATCAAAGATAGTTTAATTTAATTCTGACCTTAGTACTTAAGTTATAACCTATATTAAGTGGAAGGACCATTTGTGTCCATTAGGAAAGTCGAGAAGGAGTATTTAAACCAAAATTGGGTGCAAAACCCTAGGTTTATTGATACAATCACATTTATTGTGTTATTGAGATTGAAAGGTTATGTGCGATTTGTGTGTGTGCCTAGACCAAGAAAAAGAAGAAGAAGGATGAGGAGGAAGCCATTTCAACACCAAAAATCGCGGAATCAACTAGGAATCATCTAGTAATGATCCTCTACTCTCTGTGATCAAATTCATAGAAGTATTATACCATTTGGTTAGATTTTGATAAGGCTTATATTGTGTTCGGTACTATGTTCGAGACGTGAATAAAACTGAGCAACATTTTGTGATTCTGAACTGAATAAGGGTTTACAAAAATGATGTTAGGAATCCATTATAACAAGAATTAGTTAAACTGGTTGCGAATTAAGTAAGTTGACTCTTGAAATGGACCAACATGATGTTTTAGAGTAGCAAACTATTATTTCATTTCATGAATCGCCATTTGTGAGTGTGAACTGCCAAGCCAAAGGTTGAGTACCCATGGGGGGATTCCCTAATCTTCAAGTTGATGTGAAGTTTAGAATCGTGAAGCAGTACCTAGACTTAAATTGCGAAGTGTCTTCTAGTCTTGAATCGTGAATTGTGCTAAGATATGGATCTTGAAGTTTTTTGAAGCGGGAGCAAGAAGTGTATGGTGGGTTAAATATTTTAATTTCAGTTTGGTTAACCGAACCTAAAAAAATTCCAGTTATTCGGTTCAGTTACGGTTCATGATCTTACAGACGAATAGTTAACCGAAAAACCGAAAACTTAAAAAATTCAAAATTTATTTTTTACGTTTATCAATACTAACAAATTAATAAATATTTACATACGATAATTATCTACTTATAACAAATTGTTACCCAAAGTCAATATCTATATTTCACTTTTCAATATAGATATTAATAGATATATGTTTTATTTAAGTTTACGAGTCAATTAGATTTATAAACCTTATCATTTACTATCTATTTACTTAGTTTCACATTAACTTAGTCACCTTTTTATTCAAAATATTTTCTTATG
The DNA here is from genome assembly GCA_032274825.1 of Drosophyllum lusitanicum. Lineage (NCBI taxonomy): Eukaryota > Viridiplantae > Streptophyta > Magnoliopsida > Caryophyllales > Drosophyllaceae > Drosophyllum > Drosophyllum lusitanicum. The sequence continues at coordinate 9,673 of JAUEJL010086595.1, forward strand.
TCATAATTAGTTGATACATATATAACACAGTTCGTAATATTTTATAAATTTCTTATTTAAGTCTTGTTCGAGTTGAGATATGAATATTAAATTTTAAAATCTTTTGTTTTAGAAATATATTTAGTAGTTAAAAATGGTTAACCGGGAAAACCAAACCGAAAAAACCGGTTAACCGATTATTGGTTAAACGTTTTTTTGGGTTTAGGTTTAGGTTTAGGTTCACGAAAGTTACGAACCGATACGGTTTTAGGTTAACCGTATGCTTGGTTAACCATCCATGAACACCCATAGGTGTAAGTATTGTGTGAGCTCACTAAGTTTTATGTTTACCCATCGATGTTTATTTCTTTTCAGGAAAATTGGGTAAGGAATGAGACAAGGCTCCGGTGTGATAGCGGTGTTTTCAAATATTTAGATTTCCAAATGCTTCCGATTGTTTTAGAACTATGATTTTGTTATTTTTTGTAAATCTTAATTGTGGTTGATAATTATGAAATGTTGATTTGAGTATTTCAAAAAAAAATTGGGATTTTACACCATATTTTCTCATTCTCTCCATTCAGCTGTCTCTCTACCACCCCTGCCGAACCAAGCTGGTCGTTGTCTTTCTTCCCCTATTTTCTCATTCTCTCCATTCAGCTACCTCTCTACCACCACTGCCGAACAAGCTGGCCGCCGTCTTTCTTCCCCTGTTTTCTCCATTAAGTGACGACTTTCTCTCTCTTCTTTACCTTCTTGTGCTATCCAAGTAACGTATTGTATATATACATATATTTTAATTTCCATTGTTTTCTTCTTGCCTCCATCATGCCTCAATTTTGTGACCGCTGGTGCCACTGTGACTGTAGCACCTATCGCTGCAGTTGTTTCTACTGTCACAAGCCTCCACACTATGATTTGTGCCACTGATCTATCACCACATGAGCTTTTTTTATTTTATTTTTTCTTCTTCTTCTACTCTCTTTTATTATATTTGTGTTGTAATCTTAGCAATCCATGTTCTTCCACTATGTCTACGGATATTAGATAGATGGGTTTGTGATAACCTAATTCAATTATACATGTGAACTAGAGTCTAATCGAATTTCTTTTTTTATCTTTTGTATTATAAATGCAGTGATTGATATAATACGTAATACATATAAGGTTTTCATTATTTTATAAAATGAAGTCAAACAATATCATCATAACGTAATCCTTTCTATCAACGGTACAAGTAAATCTCATTAGATTAGATGTGAATCCAATAGACCTTGGTGTTACTTAGATTAATTTTATTTCAACCACTTCGAATGGTAGCATCACCTGATTTGTCAAAAAATTTCTAAGAAGACTGTAAGTTTGTTGGGTTTACAACTCAAAACCAGTTGAACAATCCACTTCGTATTAAGAAAACAATATCTCTACTTCAAATTAAAGGTACAGTTGAACTATCCAAGTAATATATTTCTCATAATTTACTCATTACTGGATTGGATACTAATATGTTATTATATCCACTCTTTAATTTATCTTTTTCTATTAATTAACTCATAGTTTACTATAAAAAATATGTCATTTATCTACACTTCATAAAAAGCAATTTTAAGCGTTGTCACGCTTATTATTATGAAAAATAGTTTAAAAATAAAGATTGTTAGAAAAAGAAAAAACTCAACATTTATAGACGTGTACATTTGATTTTAAAAGTCCACGCTTTATATGTGTGAATTTAGTAATAAATAGATAATTATAATTCACACTTAAAAGCGTGTAATTTTTAACTGTAGAATTATTTTAAATTTTCCACGTTAAAAGTGTGAAAATTTAGATAATTTGTCCACACTAATAAATGTGATTTTTTACTCCAACTTTCACACTTTCAAATGTAAAGATTTGGTAGAAATAAGTAACACCCAATTTTTCCACACTTGATCGTAATTTTTCACCGTTTTAAGTGTATTAATATTGATAAAAAAAAGTGTGGATAATCGGTCTCTTCTTTTTTGTAGTGATCCTTTTCATGTATGAAATGTTGCTTTGGATTGAACTCCCGGGCGACGGATAACACAACCAGGTTTGACGTACTAGAATTGACGAGATCTTACGGTGAATACTATATATGACGTCAATAATATATAGTAACTAACTAGAGAATATCCTGCATGTATACTACAATATCCTTGTTTTCTAATTGTGTGGAATTCGCCATTGTTCTAATTTATGAAACTATGATTTGTTTATATTGTCGGAGAATTTCAAATAAGAACAGTACTAAGCAAGTTGACAACTAATCTCCATCGAAAAGTCTAAATTATATGTGTGTTTGGCAGAAATAACTGATAGTTGTATATTTTAGTTATATATGTGTTTGACAAATTAGCTAGTAGTCGGAGCTGAATAGTGTAAAATGATAAAAAAAAGTACAATCATAACAATAGGAAGAATTATTATACAATTAAAGAGGATATTTAGGTAATTTGATATATAAAAAACCTAGTTTTAAAAGCCACTTCAAAGAGTTTTTTGTTTATTAATCACTTGTAGTTTTTTCTTTCAAAACAAAAGGCTCTCAGTTCTAAAAAATTGTGTTCCGAACACACCCTATATGTCAAAAAAAAGAAAAGTCAAATTATATATGAATTTTATGCATGAATGTGACATGGTTTTTATCACATAAGGAGTTTAATTATATGACTAAACTGGGTCCTTTAAACTATTTTCTCTGTATTGCATTTACTAAAACCGCTTTAGACATGTTTGTGTTTCAACAAAAATATGTTTGATCTTCTTAAGTGTGTCAAAATGACTAACTTCAACCCATGCAAAACCCTGGTTGACAGTGACACTGATCACAAACTGGGCTCCTTTAGCCCACATGTATCAAATCCCACCTCCAATCACAATCTGGCTGGTTATCTCACTTTTACCTGTCCTAATATGCCCTTCATTGTATCATATCAACCATGCATACATAAACCAACACTTTTCATTTCATTATGCATATTAATAGTAATATATTCTATCTAAAAATATCACAAGACTTCTGATTTAATTATTAAACCAAGATATACATAAAAGAAAGAAAAAAAAGACTCAAACCATCAACAACAAATAACACTGCGTTGTTGACTTTAAAAGGTCGTTTCTTCCATTTGATTGAAGAAACGACCGGAAGGACCCTCATCGGAGATCAAAGCAAGCATAACAGGACCTCTAGCTCCTTCTTCCACCGTGTAAATTCCCTTATGATGGGTCATGTCTGTCCTTGTAAAACCAGGATTAACCACATTTATACGAAAAGACGGATACATTTTTGCAATGACTCGAGTATATGCATTGATCAAAGCTTTCGAAGCGATATAAGCCGAGAGTTGCACATTCCACCCCTTCTCCTCCAACAAATCATTCTTCGCATCATGTAGAAATATATTCACAACCTCCTCCACGACCTCCTCTGAGAGTCTATCAACATCACTAAGCATCTTATTCGCCTTCTCGTCGTTAACATTCTACAATCATTACACACTAATATGATATTTATGTATTAAGATTGATTAAAGATAAGAAAAAGAGATCATAAGACGTATATATAGGTACCTCGAGTTTCCCTAATCCAGACGAAATATTAACGATCCTTGGAGAAGTCGACAAGTGAAGAAATGGCAATAGAGCTTCGGTAACAAGTTTGGTCCCGTAATAATTTGTTTGAATGCAGTCTTTGGCTGTTTCGTATGTTTGCAACATAACTTGCTTATTCATATATTCACCCACCCCCGTATCCTGTACTAACTTTCATCCATCAAGAACTTTTATTTATTTATTTATTTTTATTTTTATTTTTTTGTTGAAGTAGAATGGTATAAGTTGATAACAAAATTAAAGACTAACCTTATTAGGCTGGAGGTTTAAACTTGTAACCGACCCTTCATCAACCACGATTCCATTGATACCCGCGTTGTTCACCTATATATCCAGGTCAAACTTTGACTTTTCAGTGTCAAACAAACTAATATTCATAGTAATCAAACCAGTGTGATTCTCCTTATATTTAGAAATAAAATCTTGAAAATGTAACAATCTGTTAATTATCAAAACAGTTACATGATATTGTAAAAACTTTAGTAGAAAGCAAAGGTACGACTGGTTAATTAAATTTCTACTAGCTAATTGTAATTCAAAACGATCTTACCAATATATCAAGTTTTCCGAACTGGGTACGAATGAAATCTGCTAAAGACTTTATACTAGAGCGATTTGTAACATCAAGTTGTCGAAAAATGACATTTTCAGACAGACCCGACGTTTCGAGGCTGCGAAGAGCTTGGAGACCTTTTTGTTCATCTCTTGCTGTTAGTATGACAAGAAGATTATGACTAGAAGCAGCTAGTTGCTTGCAGATTTCAAATCCAATACCTTTGTTTCCTCCTGTAACAAGAGCTATTCTGAACCCAATTAAAAAATGATTCTTGTTAGTAAATAAAAGATGATGTTTATATTAATGGTATATAGTTGAACATGCATGCCAATAAACAAAGTAACAAATACAAATCACATATGAATTGAAAGAGAACATATGATATTGATATAGATATGATATACGTTTTTGTTGCCATAATTGTTTGGCTTGTTTTTGATGATTTTGTACAGGGATATATATCCACCTACAGAAACTTAACACTTGCATATGTTGTAATATGGTTTAAGATAAGATTACAAGAAGATGGTTAAGGTATAAAAAAAGTGTATTAAAATAGCGGCAACGTTCTGTTATATTAACGTCATATCACTTTCACTCTTTAATCACACACTCTTTCATTCTCGCTTCTTATATTAATTTTATGTTATATATTATATACCCATATATATACATACATTCATAAACATCACAGAGACATACTCCAGCTTCACGCACCAATGAGAGCTCAGTCACACGTGGAGTATCAGATGCCGGCCGGTGGTCTTATTGTATTATAGAAGACAGTTGTCCTATCATGTATATAATTTTGTAGACGTCTCAGTACAGCTGTTACTAT
>JAUEJL010086606.1:0-14684 GCA_032274825.1 Drosophyllum lusitanicum
TATATATATATATATATATATATATATATATATATATATGTGTGTGTGTGTGTGTGTGTGTGTGTGTGTGTGTATCTACGTACACACACATATATACGTACATATAAACGAATAGAAACAAATGGATAAATGAAAGTTGACGAACATAAACAAATGAATGATGATTTTTGTTCGTGTTTGTTAGCTTAACTAAACGAACAAATTTGTTCGTGTTCGTTTGTTTATTAGATAAAAGAGCATAAATGAACTTCCTGCCAAATAGTTCACGAACGGTTCGCCGAACATTCGGTTTGTTTACAACCTTAACGTGCACACGTGCATCTAGGTGTACATGTGCATATGCATATATGCACGAGATGCCCATGTGCACGCTGCATATATCCACCCAGACTCACCTGTGCAACTGCGCTAAAACAAAACCTAGTACTATGAACAGGTTGGGCACATATGCACCGTTCATACGTGATTTTACTGTATGTGCTGAAAAAATCTACTTTAATATGAATATGTGTCCTATTGCACCTGTGCTCGAAAAAAAATGTGAGTGGTACGTGCACATGTGTACATATATGATGCTGTGTTGGAAAAAAACCAACAAAAACAATTTTATTTTCTTTGAAAACAAAGGGAGTGGTACGTCTACATGTGCATATGCATATCTACACGAGATGCATACGTGCACGGTGCATACATGCACCCAGACGCACCTATGCAGTATGAACAGGTGGTGCACATATTCACCTGTGCTTGAAAAAAATCGAGTGGTACATGCACATGTGCACACATCTCATGTTGTGCTAGAAAAAAACCCGGCAAAAAACAAAAAATTTTATTTTGAAAACATATAACAATATGGATGTCATATTAATGAGCATATTTTTCTTGTTAATTTAGTATTTTTTTTTGCATTTTAACATGATTGCGTTTGGTATATATTTTAGTTTTAAAAAAGTGGGAGTAAATGGTCCCCCATTTATTTAGGCAATTTGCCTAAAATACCCTTCCAGCACTTTTGAAAAAGTGAAAATGACGGCTGTGTTTTTTAATAATTACATGTTTGCCACAACTAATATTAAATTAATTATGAACAATGGTTATAAATGGTTCTTGCGGTACTCGTAATAAAACTAGTTCTGAAATGAACCCTCCCCTGTATGTATATATATGGAGAAGTTTATTTGAGAACGTTCTAATTACGATTACGACGAATACCAGTTGTGACCACCATTAATACTAACTAAAAAGGATATTTTGGTTTTTTATATATTTTTCCCTCATTAATGAGCCATCAAATGAACATTTCCATTATATATATATATATATATATATAGGAAGGATCCGGTGAAAACACATTTTAAGTAGAGAACGGTGAGAACACTTGTAGGCCAATCTTTTAATTAGATAAATAAGGCTATAAATTCAATATACCTTAATTAAACCAAATAATTAAAATTCAATATACCTTAATTAAACCATGTTTAATATCAGCCATTAAATAAAGATCATCCAAAGGCTATAAACTGTTCCTCAAGTTCTCGCCTTAAAAGGTGTTCTCAGTTGATCCTACCATATATATATATATATATATATATATATATATAGGGGAGGGTTCCATTGAGAACCAAGTTTTTTTGCGAGAACTAATAATAATCGTAGATCTAAGAAATCAATGGTTGTAAACTGTAATGGCGTAAAGGTAAATAAATTGAAATCTAGTATCAATTTTAAAGTTGCAAAAGGGTAAAAAAGAAACACCATATGTCGGTTATGATCAACATGTGGTGCAAGCAATGGTAAGTTTAAATTAAGACTTCGGTTTATATTTTTAATTAGGAAACATACTTCAAAACTCAATATTATTCTCATAAATTCACGACAAGATATACCGTCTTTTATAACTAATTTTTTTGAATAAGCTGCTACTCAAAATTTTAAGCAAAGAATGCATAATAGAGGGACGCGACACTAGATTTGGAAATAATTTACCATCAACGATCGATAATTTCATAAGATTATCGATGATTTTAAATTTGATTTCACAAATTAATCTGGAAGCTTGGTGATTTAAAAAGGATGACATTTAGGATTACATCACTAGAAAGATTCAAGTAAAATTTCCTCCTTCTGAGCAACGATTTTAGTTATTTAAAACTAAAAAAGCGTCAAATATTCACATAGTAAACAAAAAGCTTGAAGTGTTTACGTTTTGGCAACACTGACTAATACTTATTGAGGTTTCATTTTTACTCACCGAATGCATGCATGATTGTTACTTCACAATTTTCAGTAATGCTTTCTGTTTCTTGTGATGTCAATCATAAGGGTTTCATACATGCAGCTTCAGCTTTAGGGTCAAAAAATTCAACACCATTACAGGTTAATGTTGATACATACTTCATTTCATGTGAAAAGATTTATGAATAAGGTAACACCATGCTACAAAATCAAAAGGTATTTGATTGTTTAGCATGAGAGACCATTGCTAAATCAAAGGTTAAATTCAATGATTGGCATAAAACCAGAGTATGTGCAACCGAAGTGTTGTTTTCTCAATTTGATGCCTATGTGCAACATGGGCTATTAATAACACTAAGTTATGTTTGTGATATTCATATATGAAAATATGGAATGTTGGTGTAATAAACATTTAGTTGACACTCATATAGTTGTCATAAGCTCAATTACAAATTGTATAAGATATCAGTGTAGTGCATATTGTGTTTGTGGAGGTTGTATAAGTCTTATATTTAATCAAAATTGTGGTTGAATGAATGTATAGACACACAAATAGTCTTTGAATATTAAGTTATACATTATAAAAATGGTTGCACATGTGCAAGATAGGTAGTAGATGAAGAAAGTAATTAGATTGTACATGTGCAATATTGAACTTATAAAATGGTTACACATGTGTAACATGTTCATGATGATTTATTTTAATTAGAATTATCGTGTATACACAAAATGAAAACATAAATGTGTAGTAATTTCAAATATATATTGACATTCATGAATAATTATACGTTATAAAGATGTAAAAAGAAGTGAATTAACACAAACATTATTGGGCAAATATCCCTAGTTTAAAAACATATAAAATAGAGAAGAAAATGATGTACATTAAAACAAGATGAGATTGTGACTCTTTCAAAATAATACATGAGTATAAAAGGAAATGTTCAAACTTCCATCAAGAACTCTTCATCATCCTCTTCAACATGTTTATGTGCACATCGTCCTCAATAACCGGATCTTGAATTTTGTTGACACATACATTTGGGCGAAACCTATTGTACGTAACTGATTGAGTCAAATAATTTACAATACAAAAATCTAACCCAATTTCTGTTTAACTATAAAAATGAATTAAATTAAGTACAAGGAAAAGAAAGAAAAATAATCTAAAAATATAAATACCCTTGAAAAAGAGGAACTAATTAAAAAATACAAACACGAATAAAGTAACTTTACTGCATGTTTAAACAATTGACATTTCTAAATATTTTTTTCTATGATTGTATGAATGCTTAAAAATAAAAACTAATAACCATATATGCTTAGTTTGTACAAATATATAGAGGTTTCATTTATGTTACGAGTTATGTTGCAAACCTATATTTGATACATGTTACGAGTTATGTTGCAATGGAAGGATGTGGAACATCTACATAATATGTTGCATGCATGCAACTAACAAACAAATAATATTGTGTATATATGCAACTTTCAAAAAAAATCCTAATACTACATTCATTTGTGGAGATATTAAAATTGTGACCCGCATATCAGTATTGCATACGTGCAACTGACAAACAAATAACTTAAAAATACTGAATATAGATTATAATTGCATATATGCAACTCATAAATAAATAAACTAATATAACTATTCAATCAAAGGAATATTGATATTAAGGCACACATGTCATTGCCCAAATTTTAGAAAACCAAAAATATACGTGTATCATTTGTACACTTTTCATTGCAATTGTGATTCACAACATCAGCATTTGCATTAAATGATGTTTTTTGCTAGATAATCGAGAATGACACAAAAAACCAAATATATTTACAAACTACAATAAAAAATAAATGACTAAACATATTGAACTTAAAGAAAACAACCAACATGGAATAATTTGCACAAATTCAGCTACAATTCTTTTGAAAAAAATATGCCAAAACAATGCAAGTTGCATATATGCACCTCCACATACACTTAATGCCATAATATATACTACTGCACATATGCAACTATAGAAAAACTAACGCATGATTCAGATGAGAGAAGATGAAAAAGACATAAAAATGCACATATGCAACTATGAGAATGAAAATCGAATTGGTGATGTAAGAATATACCATTCGATCCTAAAACAGGTGAAAGATCCACATTCACTTCAGATTCCGAAACACCGATGTTGTTTGTCTGAATCAGAGTTTCATTATCGATTTCATCTTCTCCCATCTGAAATCTTAAACTGATATCAAAATCTGACAACACCTCCATTGTTGAAGTTGTAATCAAACAAAACACTGATGATTAACGAAAATAAAAAACACCTAAAAACATATACAAAATGAAAACAAAAAAAATTCAAACCTGGACAATAATGTCTGACAAAAACACGAGATGATGATGGCGATCGTCGATTTAGAAGTTCTTGAATGGTATCGTATAAATTATGAACACGAACATGAACAAAATCAAATGAAAACGGAAAAATCAATAACTATAATCACCTTGAAAACGAAATCTTTAATCAAGAAATGAAGAATCAGATCAAAATCTGCACCCACGAAAAAGGAGTAATCGTAACTGATGAAGACGATTTTTTAGAAGATTTACGTCTTATGAAATAATCGAACAGATGAATAGTTACTTGAAAACTAATCAATTACAGAAGAAACTTACATGGATGATCAAATAAAAATGTAAATTAATCTTGCTTCATCGTCGGTTATCTTCCGGAATTGTTGATTTTGAGAAATAATGTTCAAATCACAAGATCTAAGAAAGAATCAATGGTACGTGATTTAAGGTAATTGATTTTGGTAATTTGAAAACTTCCTGTAACTGATCAAAGTAAAAAAGACTTAATTGCCCTAATTATTCTAAAAAATATAAAAGATAAATAAAATAAAATAAAAGAAGTAGAGATGAATGGTTAAGATTGGTTCTCGCAGTTCTGGCATTTTTTTTGGTTCTCAAAGGAACCGCCCTCTCTCTCTCTCTCTATATATATATATATACACACACACACACACACACACACACACACACACACACAGATAAAAAAATGCCTAATTTCTTAGGCTCACCATCCGAAACATACACTTGAAAATTATGGACGCATAGCAACCTCATAGAGAAAAAAAAACGAAATCATGTCATGGAAAACTATTTGGCTATGGATTAGAAGCTGTTGGTGATTGGTTCTTGTTTCGCCCTTTGCAAATAATGAAACGCAAAAACAAACTACAATTATAAATCATTCAATCCAGAATTCTTTGGTCTTTCGAAACACAGTAGGCGATTTCTTATGAAATGATCCGATCATTTTCAATTCACATCCTGTAACTTTAGAGTTGGTGATTTTAGTAGGCCGTAGGCATTTTCAGATTTTGTATTTTAGTCGGCGACTTGCAATTGTATATTGTATTCGTTTTTAGTGAGATGATTTCTTTAACCCTTTGAGTTGGGTAGAAAAACAGAGTTTTTGTAGATGGTAATAAGTTTCTTGAAATTAGTGTACTACATACCATATTGGTTTTTATCATTTGAGTGAGACTCAAGAGTTTTAGTAATTAATTTGTATTTTATCTTTATTTTTTAATTTCAGTTTATTGTTGCTTGTTTTTGTAATGTATTTGTATTTGAATAATTGATTTCTTGCGATTAGGAAACACATAGTGAAAGTACTTTACTCATTCCAGAATCAAGATTTCAACGTTCAATTGTTCAAACTATAATAAAACAGCTATTAAGTTTCTTTTATACTTGATTTCTTATATGGGCTATTGATTATTAATTAATTAATTTAGTTACTTGAAATCACTTACTTACTCTGATCGCTTGTTAATAAATCACTTACTTGAAATTTAATCACTTCATAGCAACTTTAATCACTTGATATCAACTATCAAGTTTGTTAGTGTCACTTATTGGAAATCTTGAAACACTTGAAAATTAGCCAAATATTATTCATAATCAGTTAATGAGTTTAGTAGTTATTTACTTTATTTAATAAATAGGTTACTTAAATCATTTGATATCAAGTTAGCTGGTGTGTTGAGCATAGTTGAATCACTTGATGTGATGTTAATTGGTTTGTTTACTTGAATACTTGGATCACTTTATAATTAATTAATAAATCAAGTTTTTCAAAATACATTTATCCTGTATTCTAAAAGAGAAATAAAAGAGAAGATTTTGAAAACCTAAATCGATTTCAAAGAGAGTGAACGAATAGATTTATAAAGAATTTGAAAACCTAAACAATTTTAAATTTTTTATTCAACATACACTTTTATCTGTTTTAGCTTTTTTGTAATTTTTAGTATTTTGAGGGGCGCATTTTTTTGCCCCAGGCCCAAAAAATGTTTGATACGTCTCTATGTATGATGTATGTAACGACCTGATTTTTGTAAGAAATTATTGTAATTATTTAGACAAGTAATCGAATGATATTTATGAAATTTATTTGTTGATAATAATAATAATAATTTTGGAGTATAATTATTATTTAAAGAAAAGAAAAAAATGAAAATTTTGTTCAGCCGAAGATTGCGACGCGACACGTTGCGCGACGGATTTCAGGTGAAGGTAGCGTGTGTCAGGTGTTTGCGTATTGCAGAGATGGAGTATGGTAGATGGTCGCGATGCAACGCGTCCGGGCTGGGCATATATATATGTTTGCATTTTAGTCGATTTTCACAAGTTTCTTCACACTAGTACCGTTACTTTGCCCATTTTGAGAGAGATTCCAAAGCTAGAAAGCGTGTGTTAGTGTCAGGGCTTGGTTGTTGCGTGTTTTCAAGGTTTGGGAGGTGTGATGATACTATTTCGGGCTAAGTTTCGACTTCGGCTTCGTTTTCAGAGGTCTCGAGGAGTGTTGTGGAGCGTGTATGACCGGGATTCGACGATCCACGTGGGAAGCTCGTCTAGAGTTGATCTCTTTGTCCGGTTTGAGGTGCGTTCAGTTATTTTACAAAACTAAGCACGAAGACCATCTATTTTGAAACTATTAATAGATTTTAAGATGATATATCTATATATGAATGTTTATGATTTACTAACGATTGTTTGTAATGTATGCTACTTATTTATTGATGATATGCGATGGTTGCGATGCATGCATATATACATATAAATATATGAACCGATGATCATGATGGATTGATATGATGATTCTGGAGGGGGTATATATACTCCTAAGATGAAAGATGATGCCTAGTAGGAAAAGTGCCTTCTAGGATTATTCTAGCAAAGCGATGATTAGTTGTCGAGTTTCTAGATAACCATGACAAGGTGTATGATATTGTCGTATTTAAACATATAATATATATTTATTTCATGACAATATCAATGTTTTTCGAGTTAAATTATAGCTTAAATTATATTCAAATATTTACTTAATCAAAATTTGGCTATTTTAGATTGGGATGCTCAAAAGCAGTAGAAATATACAAAAGTAAACGAATTATACTGAGAATGAGTTTTATGAAGTAAATTCGGGAGAAAGAAAAAAAAAAGAAAAGGATGGTGAATGTTGTGCTGATATCACGTGGACTCAACACCAAGGAAAGAAAACAAGGGTAAATAAATAATATTATTGGGCTGGAAAGTCGGATTGCAAAAGCCCACAAAGGGTTATTGATACACAAACAACCTACGTATGGCCGCAATTGAATATTCCAAAATAATAAAAAGCGGCGGCTGTAATTCTATCGATGACAGCAAGAAAGCGAAGCAGTTAGCGATGAAGCTTTAAAAGAAATTTAGGGGAGCAGTCTAGAACCAGTATTTGAAGAGGGAGATCACAACTTCTACGAGATTAACTCAATTTGTTTATGATCGGTTTATAATGATTTATAAACTTGGGTTTTCTTGGTATATGTTGTTTTCTAGCTTGTCTATGAGCTAGGGCTCCTGTTTTACCTAGATTAGATGAAACCCATAGATTGATTTATTTTTGGTTTGTGTATTATGTGTTTGATTTTTGTAAGTTACATCTGATTAAAGAACCACTCGGTTAATGCTTTTACTTTTAATTGATTATTCTATGGATTGTTATATGTTTTTAATGGGAGTTAATTATGTATGCTATCCGTATTAGTGATTTACTTGTTGGATTACTAGATAAACATTAGAGATGAGTTTAGGAATAATTAATTGATAACTAAAGCATTAAGTTAGAGTTAACCTATCAAACAGTAGTTATTAGGTTAAGTACGATTCGGGAGATTAGCCTACTATTGGATTGTAAACAGGGTGTAATTGGTTAGATGGGTTTAGAAAGAGATTTCTTTACCTTAGTTTAATTAATTATTTAACTTAGCGATTCGGGAGATGAGTCAAGTTCCCCGTTAGAATCATAACCTTCATAATTCATGTTTTATGATTAATCAAGACCACGTGGATTCGACTCTAGGTGAAACAAATCTTAGATACTGTTCATAGTCAGTTTCTTATATATTCCATCGTTCTTTTGCTCGTTAAATTTATTTAATTAGTCGTCCTTTTATTTACTTAGTTTAATTAGTTTATATTAAAAAAATCCTCTTTTTAATTAATTTATTTGGGTTAATTAATAGAATCTAATTTAATATAATATTACCACAGTTTCCTGTGGAGACGATACCCTACTTCCCTAGGCTATACTATTACACAATCTAGTCATACTTGCTGGTTGTGTGTGGTGAAACTTAAGTGATTTTAACTTAAATTTAAAACCTGATTTTCACGCATCAGTGTACTTGTACTTTATGTGCGTGTATGCAGGAATGGTGTTTGACTAGTGATGGAGGTCAAAATGCATGACACCACGAGGGTGAAAAGAGGGCCTAATGATGGGGGAGGTTGTACTTTCACCTAAACGACTTATGTGGAGTAGCTACAGCAGACGGATTACGGGAGTGTGTGTACAAGCTGGAGTCACGCCCAGATTTGTACTATGCTTGTTAGACACGCTTAGTGAACTTGTGCCAAATGCGAATAGACCTTGGAGCTTAGAAGTTGCCAGGCACGTATGTGGTACCAGTGCGGACGGACCTTGAAACCCTAGTGCTTGCCGGGCACACATGTGGTACTTGGGGTGACAATGATAGTGATGCATAATAATAGACCCCAATAAGAAGGATGTATGAAATGATGTTTAGTGATTAATAGTGATGCATGAGATGATAACGAAGCAAAAGATGAAAATGATGTTTTACGATGTATTTATTGTTGCTTGCGGTGATACTTAACCATGCGGGGATTTATGATATTATGCGGACGGGTCAAGTTACGGGTTGAGATTTATTTCCCTAAACCTAAACTAGTTTTTATAAATGTTTTAATGTGATGATTTTGTGGTAATAACTAAGCTGACTCACGAAGCATAAGCTAACACTTGTTTATTTGAAATGTGTCTTGTGCTCGATCGTGTAGGTTGATTAAGTGCGTTGCCTTGTGAGATGGGTGCCAATGGGTAGTTTATTTATGTATATGATGTTTAAAGAAACTGAATTTTGGTTGTGTAATGAACAAGGTTTTAAACAATGATGCGATTTGCGTAACAGTGGGTTTTATTTAGATGTGTGGTTAAAACGGTTTATCTGTTTTAATAAATATGTTGTTTTAAAGTCTTCCGTTGTAATGAATCTGATTGAGAAGAAAAGTTTTTTGTAAATCTCAAATTTTGAAAACCATGGCTGTTACAAGTTGGTATCAGAGCTGTGTTGTGAGATATCTGAGTACTGAGACCGGTACTTAGACTCATAGCGAGCTTAAGTAGGATGATTAGGTGGGAATGTGTGTGAGAGAGTTGCTTGTTAGGTAGCTCCTTGTTTAGAGATGATTATGTATGTTCAATTTTACTCAACTTCCTTGCATAGAAAATAGTTGAAAAGAGAAGAGGTGACTGGAAGCAAATGAAGAACCAAGGGGAGAATGTTGTTGTTGAGGGATCGTTCAGATTCCAGAGTGAAGGGAAGCGGAAAGTCAGCGAATTCCGTCACTCCCGAGAACTATGTCTGTGCACAGCAGTCGTACTGCACACAACACCAGTAGTATGATTCGTGTGGTAGAGTTGGAGATGGTACTGAAGGAAAGGGATGATGCACTGAAAAAGCAAAGTGTGGAGTTGAGACAGATGAAGCAGGCTATGCCTGAAGCAGGAATTTTGGGTAAAAAACCGACCACTCATGTGGAAGGAGGAGACGAAAGTGACATTCAAGTTGGTTATGGAACGGATTTGGGTGGTGGAAATGGAGGTGCATTGTATCAAGTGGGACGCACCTTCAGGATGTTCAAGAAGTACAAACCACCTAAGATTGTGGGAGGGACAAACCCTTTCTACTGCATACGATAGATCAAGAAGATGGAGCAAACTTACAACTCTGGTGTGTTTACTGAGGAGTAGCGGGCCAACTATGTGATCCGTGTGCTAGAGAAGGAGGCCTTGGAATGGTGGGATTCTATTGAGCCCACACTATCAGAGGTGACCAGGAGGAACCTCATCTGGAGTTTGTTCAAAGAAAAACTGTAGAACCATTTATACAATCTGGGGCCAGACAGCGTGCTGAGAGAGTTTCTTGATCTTAAAAAGGGCAGCATGACGATTTCCAAGTACAACTCTACCTTCTCTGAAATAATGCAATTTGCAAAGCGGTACCATTATGATGATGCTTCAACGGTAAACCAGTATGTGGAAGGTTTGCCTTATGAATACCGTGCGAAGGTGAGATTGAGATCTAATATGGGGGATGCAATGGATGAGGCTCAGAGGATTGAACAAAATTTGAAGCTAAAGGAAAAGGGTAGCATTGTGGGGGGAGAGAAAAGGAAATGGAAAGGGGCATCTAGGTCCTCCAATAAGAAGAAGTTTTTGGGTGATAACAACAACAACAACAAAGGGGAGCAACAAGGGAAGCCAAGCTACTGTACTACTTGCCACTCAAACCACAGTGGTCTGTGTACTGCGGAAACGATGAGTTACCGTCGATGCGGGAAGATAGGTCATAAGGCGATGAACTGAAAGAGCAACAAACCCATGTGCTACAATTGTCTTGAACTAGGGAAGACCAATGTGGTGGCCAATGCCTTGAGTCGGAAGGAACCGAGATCTGCATATCGGTTGAAGTCAATGAGAATAGTGGTTAGACTGGATTTGGTTGATAACATTCGGATGGCTCAAATAGAGGGTTTGAAAGAGGAAAATTTGAAAGGTGAAGTGATGGTGAAACAACAAGCAAGTATTAGTGAGAATAGTCATGGTCTTAAGGCTTTTCAAGGACGTATCTGGGTTCTCAAGGTTGGGGGAGTTCGTGAGGTGATGTTACAAGAGACTCATAAATCTAAGTATTCTATACACCCTGGGAGTACAAAGATGTACTTGGACCTAAAACTTAATTATTGGTGGCCCGGTTTGAAGACAAATGTGGCTACCTATGTATCAAAGTGTGTCACTTGTTCGCAAGTTAAGGCGGAACATCAAAAGCCGTATGGAGAATTGCAATAACTGGAGATACTTGAGTGGAAATGGGATAAGATTAGGATATATTTTGTTACGAAATTCCCCAAGACTGGGAAAGATAATGATATGATTTGGGTTATGTTGATCGTTTGACCAAGAGTGCACATTTTCTTGCAACAAAGAGACGGAAAAGCTAGATAACCTAGCAAAGGTATATGTGCGTGAAGTGGTTACGAGACATGGAGTCCCATTATCCATTGTTTCGGACTGTGATAGTCGATTTGTATCGAGGTTTTGGAAGAAGTTACAAGATGAATTGGGGACGAAAGTGCATTTAAGCAAAACATATCACCCAGATGGATGGGCAAAGAGAGAGGACTATTCAGACGCTTGAAGATATAATAAGAGCCTGTGTGATTGAGTATGGTGGGAGTTGGGATACTCACCTTCCATTAGTGTAGTTTCCTTATAACAATACTTATCATTCAAGTATTGACATGGTTGGAAGTGGGAGAGAAACAATTTGCTAGTTCAGAAATTGTGCAGATAACAGCTAAGAAAGTGGCGGTGGCATGGAATCGACTCTGAGTAGCAAGAGAAAGGCAAAAGAAGTATTCTGATAGGAAGCATAGGTAGAAGGAATTCGAGGTTGGTGAAAAAGTGATGTTGAAAGTCTAGGCTTGGAAATGGATTATACGATTTGGTAAATGAGGCAACTTTGTCCACAATTCATTGGTCAGTTGGCAATATTGGAAAGAGTTGGAGAACAGGCCTGTAAGTTGGAGTTACCGCCGACATTGGAAGGAATTCATGATGTGTTTCACGTATGTTACTTACAAAATTTTTGGCCTAGGAACCGAGCGTTTTGTCGTTGAAAGAATTGAGAGTTGATGATAGTAAGAGGTTGATTGAAAAACCGGTGGCAATCTTAGACCGTAAGGTTAAGTAGTTGAGAAAGAAACGAGTCAAGCTAGTGAAGGTTCAATGGAAGAACAAGCACGGAGGGGATATGACGTGGGAAATCGAAGAAGAGATGAAGACTAGATATCCCCGGCTTTTTGCTTAGTAGATTCCGAGGACGGTATCCTTTAAAGGAAGGGAGAATTGTAATGACCCAATTTTTGTAAGAAATTATTGAAATTATTTAGATAAGTAATCGAATGATATTTATGAAATTTATTTGTTAATAATTATAATTTTAGAGTATTATTATTATTTTTTAAAAAAGAAAAAAATGAAAATTTTGTTCAGCCGAGGATCGTGACGCGTCGTGGGTTGCGACGCTAAGCGTTGGGTGGTTGATTTCACGTGAAGGTAGTGTGTGTTAGACGTTTGCGTGTTATAGAGATGGGGTATGGCAGGCGATTGCGACGCGACGCGTTGTGGCTGGGCCTATATATATGTTTGCATTTTAGTCAAAATGCATGACACCACAAGTGTGAAGGAGGGGGCCTAATGATGAGGGCACCGGTTGTACTTTCACCTGAACGACTTATGTCGGAGTAGTTACATCGGACGGATTACGGGAGTGTGTGTACAAGTGGGAGTCGAGCCCTTCTTTGTACCATGCTTGCTAGACATACTTAGTGAACTTGTGCTAAATGCGGATGGACCTTGGAGCTTAGCAGTTTCCAGGCACGTACGTGGTGCCAGTACGGATGGACTGTAACACCCGCAAACCCGGGCTAGTCGATTAGTGGGTTAGCGGTATGTGTTTAATTGTTTAAATTTATCAATATGATTTTATGAGTTAATTAATTAGTTAATTAAAAAATTAGTTTGTATATATGCATAAAAGCTGGAACGTTTATATATGATATGTATGTGCGTAGGTATGTATGTATGCATGTATGTTAGTGGGTATGTAAATGTGTTAGTACACGTGTGTGTGTGCATGCAAAGTGGGGTTGAGGGTTAGACACCTCTTACTTTGAAATTTGAAATAGTGTATACGTATTTGTGTGTATATGACAATCTGGAAGTCATTTGTGGATTATTTTCAAAATAAATAAAAGTGTTTGTGTGTTCTTAACTCTGCCGAAGAAAGCAAGAAAAGAGTTGGAAACTTGAAATCCCAAAGTGTAGATTTTGAATTTGTTAATTCAAAGTAAAGGTTAGATTATGGTTACTGCAAGTTATTAAGAATCTTGATATAGTTTTCTGTTGAATAACATGAATATATATATGAAACCACCATTAGTGGAGCTTGAAGCTCAAACTTGATAAGTGGGTTTTGCATGCATAAGTGAATTATATGTTTAAAAGGTGTTCTTGATTCATGGATACATGTTTATAGATGTTTGTATGTGTTTTTGATAAGAATTGACGAGTTTTGTAAAAATCTGGGTTTGATTCATGAGTATTTGAAGTTGGCGGTTTTTGAAATGAAGATGATGAAACCCGGTTTTGATAAAACCGACACATGAAATCCGGTACCATGAATTCGGAAGTTTTGAAATCTGAGAAAATCCAGAATCCGATTGACTTGAAATCCGTTAATACTTGTAAACCGACAAACAAATCCGAGACCCTAATCCCGATACTTTTAAATCCGGAAGTTTTAAAATCCGGATACCCAAGAATCCGATGATCTAGAATCCGGAACCAAGAGGACTCGGAATCCGAGAGATGGAATCCGATAGATTGAAATTTTGGCGGATTCTTAGAAATCCGATAATTTGGAATTCCGACAATTAAGATCGGATTTGTTGTACTTTGTTATACTATTTATTGATTATTAAACTTTGTATTTATGAATAAATGAGATATAAATATGTGGACAGATATATTTACATACTCGAGACTGATTTGGTTGTTACAGTGTTTTCAGGAAATACCAAGACTCAGTGATATTAGATATCTGAGGAAGACCAGATAATACAGAAACTGCAGGAACATCAGGTCAGGCTCACGAGGAAGACCAGAATGAGTATATTTTCAAACTGGAAAACGAATTATTGGATTTGAGGAATCTAGTTCATAACTTGGAACAGCAGAGACAGA
>JAUEJL010086617.1:0-14682 GCA_032274825.1 Drosophyllum lusitanicum
CCACCACTCCGAGTGTTGGAACCTTGCAAGATGGGGATGGCTCTGATACCAATTGATACGAACCCATCCCATACTAGACTCGTATCATGCCTTAAATCCAAGTGTAGAACTTTCCCCCGAAAGCTAGCTCGTAGGGGGAGGGGACACTTAGACATACTTATAAGGCACCAAGTTGATTTACTTTTGGCTGACGTGAGAACATAACAATTGATACGAACCCATCCCATACTAGGCTCGTATCATGCCATAAATCCAAGTGTAGAACTTGCCCCCAAAAGCTAGCTTGTAGAGGGAGGGGACACCTAGACTTAGAAGCCACATACTTAATTTACGTTTGGCCGATGTGGGATCGTAATAATACCCAACGCTTGAAGGACCAACGTCCTCGTTGGTCACGTCTATGTTGTTCACAGTTGGCACCACTTTTTTACAGGTCCAAGCCACCACTCCGAGTGTTGGAACCTTGCAAGATGGAGATGTCTCTGATACCAATTGATATGAACCCATCCCATACTAGGCACGTATCATGCCATAAGCCCAAGTGTAGAACTCACCCCTAAAAACAGGCTTGTAAGGGGAGGGGACACCTAGACTTATAAGTCACTAACTTAATTTACATTTGACCGATGTGGGATCATAACAGCTTCATTGTAACCACTTGAAAAGATACCTTTAAGTAAAAGCAGGATGACTTTATATGCAGCATTTAACCCTGTTTTAAATTAACTATTATTATTTTTAGATAAACATACTTGTGCAAGAAATAGAGATTACTAAGAACCATAATTGTGCAAAACTAAAAATTAACCTTTTTGGAAAAAAAATGAGATTTGCATACTCTAGATGAGGAGAAATGTGTGGAGTAAAAGTCAAACTATTGTATAAATGTGGCTTCTTGAAAACGTCAAGATAATTGAATGTGAATTTACAGGTTATCCAGAAGATTATAAATGTGATTTAAAATTACAGAATTGCGAACCAAAGAAAAAATCAATTGTTATGGATAAAAAGGAGATTTTAATGGTCAAGTGCAGGAGAAAAACCGAGTTGTATGCAAAGCTAGAGGTACAAGTAGAAAAAACAAAAAAGAAGTTTCATGGTATTTTTAGATTTAAATAGTAGTTGAAGATTGAGAAGAAAAGGGTGTCAAGGAGTTAAAAATGTGAATAAATGTGAAAACCAGTACCTCAAAAAGGCTTAAGAAAAACTCATTATTGAATAAATGTGATTTCTAGAAAAAGTAAAGATGTTGAAATTCGGATTATTGTGAAGGGATTTTCATGTTCAAATTGAGGAGAAACAAAGATTATACGTAGTTTCAATTATAAGTCAAAAATATGAACCAAAAAAGAAGTTTTATGGAATCCTTGGATTTAAAAAGTTGGTAGAGAACAAAAAAAAAGGCTGTCAAAAAGATTAAAATCTTTATTTCAGAAACAACTGGAAAATGAGAAAATGGGTTCACTACATGGTATGAGTCGAACTCAATTAAAATGTGGGTTCTAGGATATGTCAAAACTTTGAATTTCAAACCATTTTAAAATGTTATATGAACACTATGAATGTGATTTCGAAAAACAAAATTGGGAGAAGTAGATTTTCATGCAAGCTGAGGAAAACAAAGTGTTATGCATGTTTTTGAGTTCTAAGTAAAAACATAAACAAGAAAAGAAATCTACAGCATTCTTGACATATAAAGTAATTATAAGATGTTTTGATCTAAAATAGTTCAGAAATGAGAATACATGTACATGACAAAAAGGTTTTAAGAAAAACTCAGACTAAAGCAGAAATATGATTTCTAGAAATATGATGATTTTTAGATGATTTTATGAGGTTTTCAAAAGATTACGAATGTGATTTTAAAATCAATAATGGAAAACAAATGAAGAATTAAGCGATTTGGATAAAAATGAGAATTTCATGCCCAAATTGAAGACAGAAACTTGTTTTTGAGTTTTAAGTAGAAAATATAAAAAAGGCGTTTTATAGCATTCTCAGATTTAAAAGTAGAAAGGGTGTCGGTTTAAAACTTTCATTTAAAAAATAGTTCAAAAATTACAAAACAAGTACATGATTTGAAGTTTTCGAGTAAAACACAAATTAATGCAGAGATGTGATTTCTGGAATTACAAAACAAGTACATGATTTGAAGTTTTCAAATTCAGCTTTCTGAAAATTATGAATATGATCTAAAACAGAATTATAGAACATATAAAGAATCAAGTGATTTGGATAAGAATGGAACATCATGATCAAGTTGAGGAGAAATAAAGAGTTGTATGCATAGTTTGAGTAATAAGTAAAAAACATAAAATCAAAAACACTCGGATAGAAGAATGAGAAAAAAAGGTTGTCACGTAGTTTAAAATCTTTAATTTTCAAAATTATTAAAAATGGTACCTGACAAAAGGTTTAAGAAAAAGTGGAATTTATGCAGAAAACTGATTTCTAGAAAATGTTGAGATTTTTGAAATTCAGACAAGTTAAAAGAGTTTTCTGATGATTATAATTGTGATTTATAGAAATAAATTGTGAAAAAAGAATCTTAATACCATGAGTGAATCAAGTGTTTTTAGACAAAAATGAGAATTTCATGCTTAGTTTGAAGAGATTTGAGTTTTAAAGTAAAAAAATATAAACAAAAAAAGAAGTTTTATGTCATTATTGCTTTAAAAAGTAATTAAAGAAGAGATTTTGAAATACAGTTTACTTCAAAGTGTTTCTAGAAGATTATAATGTGATTTACGAAAACAATTTGTAAACGAAAGAAAGAATCAAGTATTTTGGGTAAAAATGAAATTTTCGTGTAAGAGAAACACATAGTTGTATGCATAGCCTGAGATACAAGTATATAATATGAACAAAAAAAGAAACTTCAAAGAATCCTTGGATTTAAAAACTAGTCGAAGAACAAGAAAAAGGGGCCATATAGTTCAAAAGCTTTGATTTCTAAAGGATACTTTACAAAAGGTTGTGGAGAGAAACAAAAACCATTTTAAAAGGTTCAAGAATGTATGTTCAAGAATATGTCAGATATTTTGAAATTAAAACAATTTTACAAAGTTCCCTCTCAAATGTGATTTCAAATAACAGAACCGAAAACTGAGAATTACAAAACAGAATCGGAATACAAAGAAGGCATCAAGCATTTCAGATAAACACGAAAAAATAAAAAATATAAACAAATAGAAGTTTTATTCCATTCTTGGATTTAAGTAGTTGAAGAAGAGAAAAAAGGGTATAGCCTTGTTATTCCATTCTTGTGTTTTCCAAAATACTTGACAAATGAGAAAACAAATACTTGACATGAGGATCGAGTAAAACTCACATTACTGTACAAATGTGGTTTCTATAAACAATGACAAGATATTGAATTCAGATTAATCTAAACGGTTTCCAGAAGAATATAAATGTGATTTAAGAAAACAAAATTGCCAAAAGAAGAACTAATCAAGTGTTTTGGATAAAGAAGAGATTTCCATGTTCAAGTGTAAGAGAAACAATTAAAAATATAAACCAAAAGGTAGTTGAAAAGGGATACTTTACAAAAGGTTTGAGTACACTAGAATTTATACAGAATTTATAGTAGTTGAAGAATATATAAAACCCATTTGGAAAGGTTCATTGCAAATGTGATATCAAAAAACAGAATTGAAATATAAGAAATGCAAAAAAACAGAATTGGAAAACAAAGAAGGAATCAAGCGTTTTACATAAACACGAGAATTTCATGCTTGGTTTGAAGAGAAACAGAGTTGTATACGTAGTCTGAGTTTCAAGTAGTTGAACACTTAGAAAAAAGATAGGTATTTGATGGTGATTTTCTAAAATAATTGATACATGAGAGAAGTGATAGGGAAAACGTGTTAAGAATCTTTGATTTTCAGAAATAGTTGAGAAATGAGAAAACAAGTAGTTTACAAAAGCTTCGAGTAAAACTCAAATTAATGTAGAAATGTGATTAAAAAGTTTAGAAACAAATAAAGAAAGAATGAGGTGCTGGGTAAAAATAAGATTTTGAAATTTAGACATTTTGAAATGATGTTGAGAAGATTATGTATGTTATTTTAAAAAAATTACGAAAAAAGACGAATTAGGTGTTTGGATAAAAATGAGATTTTCATGCTCAAGTTAGAAAACAAAGAGTTATATGCATTGTTCATGTTTAAAGTAAAAAAAATATAAACCTAAATTTTTTAATGAGATTCTTTAATATATAAAAAGTAGCTGAAGGCTGTGAGAAATAAGAGTGACAGAGAGTTAAAAATCTTGTGTTAAAAAATAATTGTATAAAGAGAAAACGGGTAGTAACAAAAATGTTAAGTAAAACAAAAACTAATGCAGAAATTTAGTTTCTAGAGAAAGTCAAAATTTCAAAAATCAGAAGATTTGATAGACTTTTATAAGGATTATGCAGAATTCAATAACAAAAAAAAGTAACTAAATGCTTTGGATAAAAAAGAAATTTTGATGTTCAAGTGTAAGAGAAAGTGTTGTAGTTCCAGAGACAAAAAAATATAAACTAAAATAGAAGTTTCATGGAATCCTTATAGTTCAAAATCTTTGACTTCATAAAGAGCTGGTGTGTGGAAACAGAGTTTTAGAAAAGGAATCCAGTGTTTCTTTAATAAAAAATGAGAATTTCATGCTCAAGTTGAAACGAAGCAAGTTGTATGCATAGGTTTGAGTTTTGAGTAAAAAGCATAAGCCAAAAAAGTTTTTTTTTTTTTGTACTCTTGCATTTATAAGTAGCTGAAGACAGAGAGAAAAAATTGTTTGAAAATTCAGATTTTCAAAAATAATTGAAAAAAAGAGAAGATATAGGGAAAAGTCATTAGTTAAGAATCTTTTATTTTCAAAAATAGTTGAGAAACAAGACAACATGTAGTTTACGAAAGCATCGAGTAAAACTCAAATTAATGCAGAAATGTGATTTCTATAAAAGTTGAGATTTTGAAATATAGAAGATTTGAAATGATGTTGAGTTGCAAAAAAAAAGGCGGATGAGGTGTTTGGGTGTTAAAATGAGATTTTCATGCTCAAGTTAGAAATGAAAATTTCTATGCATCGTTCATATAAACCTAAAGAATTTATGGGATTTTCTTGAATTTATAAAAAGTAGCCAAAGACTGAGAAAAAAGAGTGACAGTTTAAATCTTGTGCAAATGCAGAAATTTAATTTCTAAGAAAAGCCAAGATTTGGAACTTCAGAAGATTTGATGGACTTTTCTAATAATTATGCAGAATTCCGTAACAAAAAAAGAACTAAATTCTTGGATTTATAAAAAATAAAACTTCATGTTCAAATGTAAAAGAAACAGTGTTGTAGTTTCAGAGACAAATAAAAAATATAAACCAAAATAGAAGTTTCATGGAATCCTTGGATTTATAAAGTAGTTGCAAAATGAGAAAAAAAATATGACGTCATACTTCTCAAAATATTTAATTTCAGAAAGAGCTGAAAAGTGTGAAAACAAATACTTTAGAAAAGGTTTTAGTACAACCCAAATTAATACACAAATGTGATTTCCACAAAATGTTAAGAGTTTGAAATAAAGTAGGTTCAGAATCTTTGACTTCAGAAAGAGCTAAAAAGTTTGGAAACAGATCTTTAGAAAAGGTATCAAGTGTTCTTTATAAATATGAGAATTTCATGCTCAAGTTGAAAAGAAACAAGTTGTATGCATAGGTTTGAGTTTTGAGTAAAAAGCATCAGCCAAAAAAGAAGTTTTTTCGGTATTCTTAGATTTGTAAGTAGTTGAAGACTGCGAGAAAAAAATGGTTTGAAAATTCAGAATTTCAAAAACAATTGAAAAAAAGAGAAAATAGGAAAGGAAAAGTCGTTAGTTAAGAATCTTTTATTTTCAAAAATAGTTGAGAAATGGGACATGTAGTTACAAAAACATTGAGTAAAACACATAAATATGCAGAAATGGGATTTCTAGAAAAGTTAAAATTTTGAAATTTAATGCAGAAATCTTTGACTTCAGAAAGAGTTGAAAAGTCGGGGAACATCTTTAACAAGGAATAAAGTGTGTTCATAAAAAATGAAATTACATGCTCAAGTTGAAAAGAAAAAAGTTGTATGCGTAGGTTTGAGTTTTGAGTAAAAAGCATAAGCAAAAAAGAAGTTTTTTGGTATTATTGGATTTACAAGTACTTGAAGACTGCAAGAAAAAGATGGTTTAAAAATTCAGAATTTAAAAAATAATTGAAAAAAGAGAAATGAGATATGGAAAAGTCATTAGTTAAGAATCTTTTATGTTCAAAAATAGTTGATAAATGAAACAACATGTAGTTTACAAAAGCATTGAGTAAAACTAAATTTAATGCAGAAACGTGATATCGAGAAAAGTTAAGATTTTGAAATTTAATACAAAAATCTTTGACTTAAAAAAAGATCTGAAAAGTTTGAAAACAGAGCTTGAAAAAGGAATCATGTGTGTTCTTTATAAAAATATGTGAATTTCATGCTCAAGTTGAAAAGAAACAAGTTGTATGCATAGGTTTGAGTTTTGAGTAAAAGACATAAGCCAAAAAAGAAGTTTTTTCTATATTCTTGGATTTATAAGTAGTTGACGACCGTGAGGAAAACATGGTTTAAAAATTCAGAATTTCAAAATTAGTTAATAAATGAGACAACATGTAATTTACAAAAGCATTGAGTAAAACTAAAATTAATGCAGAAATGTGATATCTAGAAAAGTTGAGATTTTGAAATTTAATGCAGAAATCTTTGACTTCAAAAAAAGCTGAAAAGTTTTGAAACAAAAAGGAATCAAATGTGTTCTTTATAACAAATGAGAATTGCATGCTCAAATTGAAAAATAAACAAGTTGTATGCATAGGTTTAAGTTTTGAGTAAAAAGCATAAACCAAAAAAGAAGTTTTTTCTGTATTATTGGATTTATAAGTAGTATAGGACTGCGAGAAAAAATGAGACAGCAGGTTTACAAAAGCAACGAGTAAAACTAAAATTAATGCAGAAATATGATATCCAGAAAAGTTGAGATTTTAAAATTTAATGCAGAAATCTTTGACTTCAGAAAGAGCTGAAAAGTTGTATGCATATGTTTGAGTTTTCAGTAAAAAGCATAAGCCAAAAAAGAAATTTTTTCGGTATTCTTGGATTTATGAGTTGAGGACTGCGAGACTGGTGTGAAAATTTATAATTTCAAAAATAATTGAAAAATAGAGAAAAGAGATAGGTGTGAGAATTCCATGCTCAAGTTGAAAAGAAACATGTATGCATAGGTTTGAGATTTAAGTAAAAAGCATAAGCCTAAAAAGAAGTTTTTTCTGTATTATTGGATTTATAAGTAGTTGAAGACTGCAAGAAAAAAATGGTTTGAAAATTCAGAATTTCAAAAATAATTGAAAAAAGATATGGAAAAGTCGTTAGTTAAGAAGCTTTTATTTTCAAAAATAGTTGAGAAATAAGACAACGTGTAGTTTACAAAAGCATTGAGTAAAACTCAAATTAATGCAGAAATGTGATTTAGAAAAGTTGACATTTTGAAATTTAATGCAGAATCTTTTACTTCAAAAAGAGCCTAAAAGTTTGGAAACAGATCTTTAAAAAGGAATCAAGTGTGTTCTTTATAACAAATGAGAATTTCATGCTCAAGTTGAAAAGAAAAACAAGTTGTATGCATAGGTTTGAGTTTTGAGTAAAAAGCATAAGCCAAAAAAGAAGTTTTTTCGGTATTCTTGGATTTATAAGTAGTTGACGACCGTGAGGAAAACATGGTTTAAAAATTCAGAATTTCAAAAATAATTGATAAAAAGAGATGAGAGATGGGAAAATTTGTTAGTTAAGAATCTTTTATTTTCAATAAAAATTGAGCAAAGAGAAAGGGAAAAGTCGTTAGTTAAGAATCTTTTACATAAGCATCGAGTAAAACTCAAATTAATGCAGAAATGTGAATTCTAGAAAAGTTGAGATTTTGAAATTTAGACAATTTGAAATGATGTTGAGAAGATTATGAACGTGATTTTATAATAAATGCAAAAAAAAATAGACTAACGTCGTGTTTTGATAAAAATGAGATTTTCATGCGTAAAGTAAAAATATATAAATCTAAAAAAATTATTGGATTCTTGAATTTATAATAATAAGTAGCTAAAGGTTGAGAAATAAGATTGACACATAGTAAAACATCTTGTGCTAAGAAATAATTGTGTAAAAAGATAATGGGTAATACCAAAGATGTTAAGCAAAATTCAAACTAATGCAGAAATTTAATTTCTAAAAAAAGTCAAGATTTTGAAATTCAGAAGTTTTAATAGACTTTTCTAAAGATTTATGCAGAATACCAAAACAAAATCTTTGATTTCAGAAAGAGCTGAAAAGTTTGGAAACAAAGCTTTAAAAAGGTATCAAGTGTGTTTTTTATATAAATAAGAATTCCATGCTCAAGTTGAAAAGAAACAAGTTGTATGCATAGATTTAGGTTTCGAGTGAAAAGAATATGCCAAAAAAGAAGTTTCTCGGTTTTTTTGGGTTTATAAGAAGTTGAAGTCTGTGAGGAAAAAAAGGTGTCCAGTGGTTTGAAATTTCAAAAATAATTGAAAACAGAAGAGAAAAAAAAGTTGAGATTTAGAAATTTAGACGATTTGAAATGATGTTGAGAAGCAAAAAAAGACGAAAGAAGTGTTAGAAAATGAAGAGTTGTATTCATTGTTGATGTTTAAAGTAAAAAAAATATAAACCCAAAGTTTTTAATGGGATTCTTGAATTTATAAAAAGTAGCTGAAGGCTGTGAGAAATAAGAGTGATAGAGAGTTAAAAATCTAGTGTTAAAAAATAAATGTATAAAGAGAAAACGGGTAATAAAAAGTCAAGATTTTGAAATCCAGAAGATTTGATAGACTTTTTAAAAGATTATGTAGAATTCCATAACAAAATAAGAACTAAATCTTTAGAAAAAAAAAAAGAAAACCTCATGTTCAAGTGTAAGCGAAACAGAGTTGTAGTTTCAGAGACAAATATAAAATAAAAACTAAAATAGAAGTTTCATGGAATATCCTTGGATTTATAAGTAGTTAAGGACTGCGAGAAAAAAATGCTTTGAAAATTTAGAATTTCAAATAATTAAAAATTGAGAAAAGAGATATGGAAAAAAGATAGGTTTAAGAATTCCATGCTCAAGTTGAAAAGAAAGAAATTGTATGCATAGGTTTGAGTTTTAAGTAAAAAACAAAAGCCTAAAAAGAAGTTTTTCTAGTATTCTTGGATTTATAAGTAGTTGAAGACTGCGAGAAAAAAATGGTTTGAAAATTTAGAATTTCAAAAATAAATCAAAAAAAGAGAAAAGAGATATGGAAAAGTCATAGTTAAGAATCTTCTATTTTCAAAAATAGTTAAGAAATAAGACAATATGTAGTTTACAAAAGCATCGAGTAAAACTCAAATTAGTGCAAAAATGTGATTTTTAGAAAAGTTGAGATTTTGAAATTTAATGCAGGAATCTTTGACTTCAAAAAGAGCTGAAAAGTTTGGAAACAGAGTTTTAAAAAGGAATCAAGTGTGTTCTTGTTTGGAAACAAATGAGAATACCATGCTCAAGTTGAAAAAGAAAACAAGATGCATGCATAGGTTTGAGCTTTAAGTAAAAAGAATAAGTCAAAAAAGAAGTTTTTTCAGTATTCTTGTTTTTATAAGTAGTTGAAGACGGTGAGGAAAACATGATTTGAAAATTCAGAATTTCAAAATAATTGAAAAAAAAAAGAGAAAAGAGATGGGGAAAAGTCGTTAGTAAAGAATCTTTTATTTTTTAAAAATAGTTGAGAAAAGAGATAGGAGAAACTCGTTAGTTAAGAATCTTTTACTTAAGCATTGAGTAAAACTTAAATTAACGCAGAAATATGATTTCTAGAAAAGTTGAGATTTTGAAATGATGTTGAGAAGATTATGAATGTGATTTTTAAAAAAAGATAAACGGGGTGTTTTGATAAAAAAAATGAGTTTTTAATGCTTAAGTTAGAAAGCGAAGAGTTGTATGCATTGCTCATGTTTTAAAGTAAAAAAAATATAAACCTAAAAAAAATTATGGGATTCTTGAATTTATAATAAGTAGCTGAAGGCTGAGAAATAAGATTGACACATAGTAAAAAATCTTGTGCTAAAAAATAATTGTGTAAAAATATAATGGGTAATACCAAAGATGTTAAGTAAAATTCAAACTAATGCAGAAATTTAATTTCTAGAAAAAGTCAAGATTTTGAAATTCCATAACAAAATCTTTGATTTCAGAAAGAGCTGAAAAGTTTTAGTAAAACCCAAATTAATACACAAATTTGATTTCCAGAAAATGCCAGAAAGAGAGCTGAAAAGTTCAAAATCTTTGATTTCAGAAAGAGCTGAACGGTTTGAAAACAGAGCTTTAAAAGGGAATCAAGTGTGTTTTTTTATAAAAATGAAAAGTCCATGCTCAAGTTGAAAAGAAACAAGTTGTATGCCAAAAAAGAAGTTTTTTCAGTTTTTGGGGGTTTATAAGAAGTTGAAGACTTTGAGAAATAAAAAAGGGTGTCCAATGGTTTGAAATTTCAGAATTTCAAAAACAATTGAAAAAAAAGAGGAGAAACAAAGTTGAGATTTTGAAATTTAGACGATTTAAAATGATGAGAAGATTATGAATGTGATTTAAAAAATTTGCAAAAAAAGACGAAAGAGGCGTTTGGATAAAAATGAGATTTTCATGCTGAAGTTAGAAAACGGAGAGTTGTATGCATTTTCCATGTTTAAAGTAAAAAAAATATAAACTTAAATTTTTTATAGAATTCTTGAATTTATAAAAAGTAGCTGAAGGCTGTGAGAAATAAGAGTGACATAGTTAAAAATCTTGTGCTAATAAATTAGTGTGTAAAGAGAAAACGGGTAATAACAAAAATGTTTAGTAATACTCAAACTAATGTAGGAATTTAATTTCTAGAAAAAGTCAAGATTTTGAAATCCAGAAGATTGGATAGACTTTTTAAAAGATTATGCAGAATTCCATAACAAAATAAGAACTAAATGTTTTGGATAAAAAAGATAACTTCACGTTCAAGTGTAAGAGAAACAGTGATGTAGTTTCAATGACAAATAAAAATAAAAACTAAAATAGAAGTTTCATGGAATCCTCGGATTTATAAAGTAGTTGCAGAATGAGAAAAAAAATGGTGATTGGTGACATACATTTCAAAATCTTTGATTTCAGAAAGAGCTGAAAAGTGTGAAAACAGACACTTTCGAAAAGGTTTTAGTAAACCGAAATTAATACACACATGTGATTAACAGAAAATGTCATAGTTTGAATACAGACGTTACTTAGCCGTGTAAAATAGTTGAAGAATGAGAAATAGAAGTAACTGATACTTATAAATTTTAAGAAAAACATGTGCCATGAATGAAAACTGAATTTTTATGATCGACTTTAACGGTAACTAAGAGTTTTTACATAGATTTTAACTATAATCTAAAATCCACCCACATTGCTAAGATCACATTATTGATTTTGACCTAAGTTTAATGATTAACTACTGTTCAGTTCACTTCCTCAGTTCTGGCGACTAGCAGCCTACCTTATGCACAACAATTGTGCTCATATCGTACACCTTATATTATACTTTGACTTAAATGTACAAGAGACGAATCTTTAAAAAACAGAGCAGCAAAACAATAAAAACAGCGTTGAATGTACTTACCCGTGAAGCGGAAACAAGAAACAGATAGACTATCTACAGCTGGAGTGTTGTCAAGAAATCATATCTGAAGAATAAATAGAGATATCCTAAGTTGTATGATACCCAATTTTTAACAAACAATACACATAAGCTGATCAATTTAAAGCCTTCTCACTGATATAATAAAATTTTGATGAGGCTAAAAGTTAGTAATTCAACAGATGATGATTTCAACATACATAATTGATATACAAATCAATGATCAATACATGGGCATCCATCAGGACTCAGATTTCAAGGCATGGCTGAAACATGTATAATTATTAACCGATATACATATGCATGGCAGACAGATATCTCCAAGTTACAATACCATCGATGATCTATCATTGGATTCATGGTGATACATAGTCACCGATTCAAATGAAAAAACCAAATAAGAAATTTAAAAAGTAGGTAGTTCCATGGTAATTACAGAACACAATCAATGATTGGATTCATGGTGATTCCTGATTCAAATCTAAAGAAAAAAAGCAAATAAGATATGTAAAAGTCTAATAATTCAAAAATACTTACAGAAAAGAATCAAGATTACCAGAATATGATGAATATATAGAGAACAATCAAGGTTACAGTCAATGATTGAATGAAACTAAACATAAAGTTAAAACTATTAACTATCAGTCTACCTTGATCTTTAGGGTTAGAAAAAAAAAGAGAAATCAAATACCTAATAAAGAGATCGAGCACTCCCTCCAATCCAAGACTCAAGAAACCATCAATCCTCAGCTTCTAATTGTCTTTTCCATCATATATCATCGATGATTGGATTAATGGTGATTCCTGATTCAAATCTAAAGAAAAAAACCAAATAAGAAATGTAAGAGTCTGATAATTTAATAATAATTATAGAAAAGAATCAAGATTACCAGATATATGATGAATATAAAGAAAACAATCAAAATTACAGCAATGAAACTAAACATACAAATAAAACTAAGCATGTATGTTGTCTACCTTGCTTGAGATTTAGCGTTGGAAAAAGAAGAGAAGTCAAATAACTCCTCATAAAGAGATCGATCGAGCGAGCACTCCCTCCATTCCAAGACTCAAGAAACCATCGATCCTCAGATATCTTTTCCAAAATACGTACCCTTCGATCAGTGCCCTAAAATAAATATATTATATTAAACTCACAAATAAATTTAGGGGAAATTAAAGATAAAGTACCGAGCCGGACCTTAATTATCTTATCGATTCTTCATCAAAACCCTTCACGCTTAATCGATTGTGACGGAAGGAATGATTATAAGGACGGAAGGGGAAGGTATGAATGAAGAAGATCAGGATCGTATCTCCCGTGATTCATCGCATATTATTTTGACCGTTTGGTAATTAATTGTATGTATTTTGACTGTTAGACTTTCCATAATTTGTTTTTCTTATTCTTTTTTTCTTTCAGAAAGAAAGTGTTTTTATTATTATACAAAGTTACAAACAAAATAATTTAAGTAAAAACTTAATTTTAACTATAGGCAGGTTCAAGAATCAAGGAAAGGTGCCGATTGTACAAATACAATAGGAGTCCCAATTAAGTTATTTTCACTTATTTTAAATATTTAAAAGAAGCAATGGTGTTTTAAAATGAGTTTTTTTGGCCGCTCGTTGCAGCGAAGTTTTAAAACATACATTTTTACACGTTGAAGCCAACTATATTCATTTTTTTCAATTTTGTTTTAGAAAAATTATGTTTAAATATGTCATTTAGTTATACCGTTAAATATATAGATGTGTATCAAATTAATCTCTTAACATTTTCAGAGTTGTCTCACGGCAAAACTCAAAAAGAAGCCCTAAAAATGCTTAAATGTATAAAAAAGACAAATTTAAGTATATAAAAACTCTATGTAATAGAAACATCAATATAATATTACTATACATGTGATATACAATATGCTTATAAAGATATGTTCATGCGAAAAGGTTTTTATTTATGAAAAGTACGAAAACCCGTTCCGGACCATTTGATCATTTAATCAATGGCCATGGTACCTCTTATGGCATTTTAGTAATTAAAAATAAATTAAATTGTTTTCTTTTAATCAAATAAAGGGGAAAAGAACATTATCCTAACCTCTCTCCTCTCTCCCATCTTCTCTCTCCTCTCTCATTTGATATATCCATCGCCCCCTCCCCATTTCAAAAATTCAGAAAACATATTCTCCTCTCTCTCTCTTTCTTTGCACTGTCGCCGGCCGCCGGCCATCGCCCTCTACACCATCGACAGACGCTTTCTCACAGATCATCGTCACCGGTGCTACACCTAATCGATCTCCTCATTTCAAAAACCCTAGTATCCACCCAACCTCCATTCCGATCGATTTTGAGCCGCCACCATCACAAGTGAAAGTGTTTAGCTGTGGTCACCGGCCACCATTGATGTGTTTTTCGTTCAACACCACAGACGCTGCATCACCACCTCCGAATCGCATCGTCCTTCAACGACACCGCCGCACCACCTCACAACCGCAAGCCACCGTCAGATTTGGGCTCGACGGAAAGCATGGCTGTAACGCCCCAATTTCCAAAATTTAAAATAAAGCTTAAAACAAAAGGTATTTGTCTAAAAACAGAATTTGATAAGCTGATGGAAACCAACCAAGTATTTTTGAACCCTCTGGTTCGTACAAAGGTAATACAACCACAACTCATGTCAAAAACAGTTTCCAACAAGCTTACTGTCAGCGGAAGCAAACAAAACATTTCACTTAGAACCCTCGGGTTTGTGAAAAAGAGATATGCGCGCATTTAAATCAAAAGTAATTTCCGTTGCACAAATAGGAGCGTTATTGTTTCAAATCACGTTTTAAACAGCCAACAGTCAACAGTCAAACCGGGGCCTTGTCTTGGTGCTAACACAACCTGCAAAACAACCACAAGCAGTATCTGCTAAGCTACAAGAGCTTAGTGAGAAATCTAAACTGTAAATCATATAAGCATGCGCATACACAT
>JAUEJL010086628.1:0-14681 GCA_032274825.1 Drosophyllum lusitanicum
CCAAGTCATGCATGAAGATAGGAGAAATTCATGCAAGTAGTGAAGCAAAGGTGGAACAACAATTTGAATGTTGCACTAGAATAACGGATAGGTAACTATGACTCCATGTTCTTTGATTAGTTTGTTAGTTGTTTCCTTTTATTAAATTGTTAATTTTTACTCTTTTACTTTTCATATAATATTAATGTATGTTTTTGGTTTCAAGAAATATAATTAAAAAATGGTCCCAATACTCTCTTTCTTGTTCTTGGGAGGTTGATCCCCTCAAATAGGATTGAATATATATCAGGAGGCTTTGGCACAAAGATTTGTTTAGCAGTTAAAAAGGGCGTATTTAGATTTTGAGTGGTTTTGTATTTCTTGCTTTATGTGGGCTATTTATTTATTCTCAATCTTTTAGACTTTAACCTTGTATCTCTTCTTTAACTAATACAAAAATGTAAGATCTGAACACCCCAAAATTTAAATTTCACCGGAACAAAAGACACATATGTTTATAGAAAATTAAAAATAATATTACTAGATCTGTTACGAAAAAGTTACAACATTGATCGATCTACCAAACAAGTCAATAACAATATTTGGTTTCAGATTAAAATTTTAAAATGTAGAGTGAAGGGAGTGGATGGTTGAGCTATGCATGGAGGGCTGACCATGGTGTGTTGACGGTGATTTGGAAGGCGGCAGCGACGTAGAGGGAAGGACGAAGACCGGCAGCGACGTAGAGGGAAGGACGAAGACAACCAACGACGGAGAAGGAAGGCGGCAGCCGGTGAAGTAGGCGGCAGGTGAAGGAGGCAAACGTAGGCAGGCGCCGGCAACGGAGAGAAGGAGGAGACCGCCGAGGATGGACAGACGGAAGCAGGGCGACGGGGCGGCAGTTGATGGGATGGGGGCTAGGGCTGGAAAGAAGGGAAAAAATGGGGCAGCAGTGGGGAAAAACTAATTCACTTTAAAAAAGTATACCATATTCGTAAATATTTTTAAAACCATACCAGATTGGTAAATATCTTTTTCAAACATACCATTTTAGAAAAAAACTCTTTATATATGTATATGTATATGTATATGTATATATATAATAGAGGAAGATTCATTTGAGAACCGATATTATTGTGAGTACCGCGAGAACCAATCTTAGCCGTTCATTTGGTTAGTGAAATTCATAGATGGTGAGCGTGGAGTGTGTGTGTGTATGTATGTATGTATCTCAACTTGTACACAAGTACGAAAAAGATAATTAATTAGCATGACAAAAATGATTTCGAAGAGAAGATTATCTTTGACTGCGACCAAAAAATAAAGCTCCAATTCGAGGGCCATTTCTTGGAAGTGGATAAATCTTATTGTTAGGCGCAGTCATCCCCTCTATCTTGTTTTCATTTCTTTAGGCCTATAAATATCAACCTAATCCTCATAAGGGCTTATACCATCTACATTGAAATAAACACATCTTATATACCTTTCATCTTTTTGTATACACAAATGCTCAGGTTTACATCATTCATTTCCAAAAAAGAAGTAAAGAAAGAAACCGTGAAAACTCGAGATAAAGAATCGGAAAACCATTCGCAGACATGTACGTGCATGGATAACATCGTTCATAAGGTTGCAAACATGGTGTTTGGAGAGAATTATGGTCGAAAAACAAATGCCGTTAAAGGGAAAGTGGTGTTGATGAAGAAGAATGTGCTCGATTTTAATGACTTGGGTGCATCAGTTCTTGATCGAGCTCATGAGTTGTTTGGGCAACATATATCTATTCAGTTCATTAGTGCGACTCATGCTGATACAGGATCCACAGGTTTGACTTTTGGACTTCGGTTTTCCTATATACTTTTGTTAGTATGAATATAAAAAAATACTGATAAACTGAAAAAATGTAACGTAGTATTAAAAAAGAAAACCATTTTAATAAATTAATTTATTTAAATTAATAAATTTCATAAAGATGGGTAACATGATGTGGAAAGTTCTTAAAGACAAATTAGATGAGTTGAAAGTGTGAACGACCAAACTTTAGTTTTTCAGAATTTTTACGCTGAGAATAGTCTAAGAACAGAAATGCATAAAAATAAAACAAAATGCTTCAATATTCCATTACAATACATAAAAGAACCACCTCTATATAAACAAAACAATATATGCTATACAAATATTATTGGTTAAGACCGTAAAAGGTGTAGTTCCGGTCACCTAGCATAACTGGTCCACACAAACCATCTACGGTTCAATACTGTATATGGACTCACCGAGTGGCTAGCGCTGAAGGATCGACCCATGTCAAGCACCATTCTTTAAATCGGTTATTCTCATGACCTGATCATCAAAATATCCTCATGAAACTGAATCACGCTTAATCGGAATCTTATTGCATTATGTATCATGTGCAGATTACTAAATAGCAACTGTAGTCCGTAGATACAGATAAAGATCGAACAAATTGTGCTTTCATATGCTAGATAGCTATCAAATACTTGACTTATAGTTTAGCGGTATTAGATGTATTCAAAAGATACTTTTCATATGTATAAGTTATAATCTTCTTATTAATATATAAAATGTGTCGATTTAACAACAAAATTAGAGAGTGTGTGTATTAATCCGTTATAAGAAACTACTCCAGTGTAGCTCAATTTTTTTAGTTTTTGTGGTAGAGGTTTGATTATATCTTTAACACAAATCCTATTTGTGTTCATTGTTTGTTTATTGTCAACAACAACAATTACATCTAATTCTATGTAACAAGATACGAGAAAAATAAGATATAAACAATGACATATATACCTACACGTGTTAATTAGGACTTGTTCTAGTATTATGGAGGGTTTTACCCCACTGTGAAGTCTTGAGTTCGAGTCTCATTATGGAGGTTTCCGGAAACAATGGAGGAAAGTTTACTCACTTATGTCGCGTGGCTTGAGGCTCGCATATTACCCTATATGAATGTTACTACCGACCCCACTCACTAACATAATTTCGCTGTTAAAAAAAATAATAGTAATACCTACACGTGTTGATTGTTTATTCGTTGTTTATTTGATATATGTGCAGTTAAACCTACTACGATTAAATAAATAAATATATATATATATATATATTCAAAGATTACTATTTTAACTGTCTAAATCAAACTAATAACGTACCAAATATTGTCCATATTTGACTTGTACTATATTGACAACTAGTTCGATACATATGTCATGATATAAACTAAATTTATTATTTGAGGCAATTTGTAATATTTTACATATATTATTTAAACAATAAATAATTTGCCATAATGATTTAAATATTATAAGAAGTCAACTTTAAATATTTTAAAAGCAATACGTAAATATATAAATAATAAGAACATGAGAATACTAGCGCCTCCACTGATCGTGTTTAGTTGCAAAATTTTCTAGTTCTTTTGAAAACATTTAAAAATTTGATGAAATGTTAAAAAAAAGAAGCAAAGACACAAAATAGACATAAAATTGTACGATGGGTGGCAGTGACGGTGGTGGACGACAACCGTCTTGAAGTGGCCCAAGGAAGTGGGTGGCGTGAGGGGCGGAGCTACCTTTAATTAAACCACTCATATTTGAGTAGATGAAATGTTGAGGACACAAGACTAGCTTATATGACCTCGCTAATTAAACAATTTCTCTAGCTCCATCCGTGGACGATGCATGATGATTTTGGGAGGCGAATGTGCCTGACGGCCGATAGAAATGGGTGGAGGGCAAGAGGGTACAAAGATATATGACAAATTGATGCGAGCGGTGGGGGCTAGTGGTGGCAGGGCGCGATGGCCTTCACTAATAATGATTATCTGTACACAATATAAACCCTAGGTAGCTCTAATTTTCTATAAAGCTTGATAAAGAAGTGGACTAAAAGTAGAACCAAGCATTTTACTTACGATTATGGATCATTACACTTCATACCCCATAATATACGTAAAAGAGTTAACATATTAACGTGACATGTGCAGGTAAAAGTAAGCATCGTACACCCAACAGTATCCTTCTCACCTAGCTACTTATCAAAGGTTAAAATCTATTATAAAAGCATGATCGCTTGTATATACGCTAGTCCGACATAAATGTCAAACTAGAAATGATGTGTTAAATAGATTCCAAGTAATATTGACTCGGGTGCAAGTTTGATTTCTTATGAAAACATTAATTTCAACTAATATATTTTATTTTTAATTGTTTATAATTTGTTTGATTTAATTTAGTAAGCATGTGCATGTATGATGATAGCCACCAGCACCAGCAACTGGATTTAAATATTTAATCAATTAATTTTGCTTTACAGTTATACTTCAAGTTTGAATTAATGGTCTTAGAATTTTATTTTATTTCCCTATAAAGGGAAATTTATTAGAATTTTATTATATGTATATGCCTTGAGCCACATCATTAACCATTTGACTTAACTTTAATTTGTTTTAGAAAAATCTTCAACTTTATGTATTAATTTCATCTGGTAACATTATATTTAAACTAATATAATTAACAGTTAAACACAAGATTGAAATGACACTCCTCTCTTAGTTAGAAAATATTAATCAAGTTTAATGGATTTCTTGTTTCAGAAAAAAGGTTAAGAGGAAAGGTTGGAAAACCATCAATTTTGGAGGATTGGATTAGTACAATTACCCCTCTCACAGTTGGGGAATCAGAATATGAAGTCACATTTGATTGGGATGAAGAGATTGGACTACCAGGAGCCTTTATAGTGAAAAATCTTCACCACAGTGAATTTTATCTTATGACACTCACCCTTGAAAATGTTCCTGGCCATGGCCAAGTCCATTTTGTTTGTAACTCATGGGTTTACCCTTCCAAATACTACACCAAAGATCGCATATTCTTTGCTAATAAGGTATTCTTTTAACATATAAATATGGTTTCATACATCTTTGTAAAAAGTTAAGGTTCAAGTTAATTCGACCTTTTAGACGACTCGTGTTAATTATAACTATGGTGTAGGCATATCTTCCAAATGAAACACCGGAATTACTACGTCCTTATAGAGAGGAAGAGATGAGAATCTTGAGAGGAAATGGGAACGAGATGCTTGAAGAATGGGATAGGGTTTATGACTATGCGTTGTATAATGACTTAGGAGATCCAGATGACGAGGAAAAAGTGCGTCCCGTTATTGGAGGGTCGTCTGAGTACCCCTACCCTCGTCGATGTAGAACAAGCAGACCACCAACCAAATCAGGTTAGTTATAACTTTCAAGTACATTCATATGAGAAGATAGTTATACACATTCATGATAAAAGATGTGCTAAAAGATGTATTTTTACAGACCCTCACACTGAGAGCAGGCTGCCGCTCATTGAGAGTAACAAGATATATGTTCCAAGAGACGAAAGGTTTGGACACTTAAAGAAGTCTGATTTTCTAGCCTATGGAGTAGAAGCACTCTTTAAATTGGTTCTACCTGAGTTTGAGACTCTGCTTGATGACACCCTAGATGAATTTGACTCATTTGAAGATGTCATGAAGCTTTACAATGGAGGAATTAAGCTTCCTAAAGGCCCTTTACTTGTTAACATACTACAAAACAGTCATTTACAAATATTTAAGGAAATTCTTCGATCGGATGGTGAAGGGCTTGCCAAATACTCGACACCACAAGTCATTGAAGGTGTCAATTCTATATGTCCTAAGTTAAATACATAATTGCCATATATTTTT
Source organism: Drosophyllum lusitanicum (assembly GCA_032274825.1). Taxonomy (NCBI): domain Eukaryota; kingdom Viridiplantae; phylum Streptophyta; class Magnoliopsida; order Caryophyllales; family Drosophyllaceae; genus Drosophyllum; species Drosophyllum lusitanicum. The sequence continues at coordinate 5,704 of JAUEJL010086628.1, forward strand.
CATGTGATCATAAAATTTACGATTATATATTTCAAAATCTCTTAAAATGTTCAAACCAGCTGACATATCTGCTTGGAGCACTGATGAAGAATTCGCAAGAGAAATGTTGGCTGGAGTAAACCCCGTTTCGATTCAACTTCTGCAAGTAAGCTCTAGAGATTCTTGTAAATTATGTTTTCCAAGTGCAAAAAATCCATTTAAGTGAACCGTTGGATATGACCCGAATTTAAGTGGGCCTGTGGCACATTTACTTAACGAATTAGATTCAGACTCTAATTAATATTAGAGTTAGTTTTTTATTTTATATATATATATATATATGTGTGTGTGTGTGTTATGAGCCGTGAGACTCAAATTTGACTTTGAGAATTATCCAAATTAATTAGGATGATTTTAAGTTTCAAATTAAGATATATACTTAAGATATGACTCAACATATCTATATATATCTTCTTCGTGAGCTTCACAAGAACATATTAATTAAGAGAGATTTATTATATTGGTAAAAACCAATAATTTAGCTTATAGCTTTTCTTTGTTATTCGCAGGTTTAGATTATCTTTTGATTACCTGCGTTCTTGTAATTTCCTCATATTTTCCCATATAGTGATATCATCGGTTGTGCCCGTGGGTTTTTCCCGTAAAGGGTTTTTCCACGTTAAATCTTGGTGTTCTCGTTTTCTATTATTTATTCGTATTTCGTTTCTACGTGGTTCGATATATTTATTTTACAACATGAACTAGTCTAGTTTCTTCTCATTTCCTCCATACTTAACAAATTGAGAAATACATTATTTGCTTGTAATTAACAATTTTTATATTTAAATATATCAGGTATTCCCTCCAAAAAGCAAGTTGAATCCCAAACTCTATGGTAACCAAAATAGTTCAATAAGATCACATCACATTGAGGAGCATCTAGATGGTTTGCAAGTGGATGAGGTAACTTCAATTCCTAAGTTTCATTTCTTTAGCTATTGGGTTAATTGGTACAGATTTTAGTTCCAACTTAACATCATCAAACAATATCATACTGCAGGTAGTAAAAGCCAGTAGGTTATTCATACTGGATCATCATGACTCCTTGATGCCATATGTAAAACGAATAAACGCAACTTCTAGCAAGATTTATGCCACTCGAACTTTGCTCTTCTTACAAAAAGATGGAACTTTAAAACCTATAGCTATTGAGTTAAGCTTGCCTCATCCTGATGATGATAAGCTTGGTGCCATTAGCAAAGTATGCACTCCAGCGAAACATGGGGTGAAAGCGGGAATTTGGCAGTTGGCTAAAACGTATGTCGCAGTGAATGATTCTGGAGTTCATCAACTCATTAGTCACTGGTAAATATATTTTAATAACTTATAAATAATTCACTACAAACAAAATACCTTTTAGTGACTGAGACTTTTAATGACGGAAGAAAAAAAGCGTGAGTAAAACCGATATTTCAACCTATTCAGAGTTTCAGACTGAAAAAATCATAGGTAGGCAAAGAAAATGAAATAAACAAAACATTTACAAAAACCCTCCTTTCCTTTGTATCCCTCACTCTCGCCCTAAAAACCCCAACAACGAAACGTCCCTCCTCCCGCTCCCCTCTAAACCCTAGGCGTGCTCTCTCTATATTAGCATCGTACGTCGTTGCCGCACCTTGCCACCACCATCGCCGCTTGTATTGTCACAGCTCTCGCTACCATGGCACATGTCCCTCTCCTCTCTGCTCAATTTCACACCAGGTACTAATTTCTCAATTATAACATTGATTTTGATTTCACATACACATAGCTTTGATTTTGATTTCGTATCTCGTCAATCCTTTCGTCTCTGCTGGATTTTTTTAACGAGCCTATGGGTTTATATTTTGATTTATTTGCTCGATAAACAAATATTCTCTATGATATCCATCCCACACTAGTTTTTATTTGAAATCATCTTAATTGTAGGTGTTTGAAGGTTTACCCGGTCCAAAACCCTGCTTATTACCGCTAGAGAAATAGCTTGAGGCAGATGAGATGCTAAAATTCTAACACTTCTTGAAGTAGTGCTTTGTAAATCTATTTTAAAGGTAATTTAATCATTTGCGAGCATTCTTAAATTATCAATTTCTTTAGGACAGTGTATGTTTCTATATAATTTATCAAATAGCTACTTCAGATGCTAATAGCGATGTATCTTTCTATATAATTTAAGAGGTTTGGTGCCTTTTCTCTTTTGTGAGGTAAATCTTGATTTACAAATGAAACAAATAATTAATTTAGATGTTGGTGATTAGCTATACGTTGTGTTTAAAAGTTCCTAAAACTGACCATATATATGCTTTAGACCTTGGTATCGAGTGTTGTAGTTGAACCAACATTCAGTTTTGTTGTAAATGTGTATACTAGTGTAGGTCAACCTGTATTATAAGATGAATACAATTAAGAATCTGAGAATCCCTGGTATCTCCGGTTATTCATAGATGTTTTGAACTGTATATTAGTACATGCTACAATTATTTTGAGAGCCAAGTTTCAAAGAACTAATATTGGTTTGGTTTATAGTTTTTACATTGTATACAATCAAGTACGGGATTACTCGTCTTTTTTTCTACAAGAGTACTCTTCTTACACTATGAAACATCAGTAACTCATTATTTTTTAAGCAATGCTTCTGACATTTTCATAAAATTTGATCAGGGTGGCCAGTAATTATGGAACACAAGTAGAAGCAAACCAATTTGAAAACAAAGTTTGGCAAAAGTATCCGATTCCCTTTACTTTGTCCATATTGAAGTTAAGATAGTAATGCAATTTGAGCTCTGAGCATTATATTTAAAATTGTTGGGATTTTTATTGAATCAGGATATGATGGAATCTATGGGCGTGGCACTTGTCTTGATTCGGCGAGGTAGTATTGAGTAGGTGTGGATATTATTCTCATTGTGCGTTGATCATCTTGATTTTATTTGCATTATGAGTTCTATATTACAATGAAAAAAAGGATCTAATAAATGCTTAAATCATGACAAATGTTTCATGATAGTATCCCCATTGTGGATCATTCAATGAGATAGATCTTGTTGTTAAAAGACACTTGTGTATTAGTTTCTTTAAATTGCTTTTATTGGTTATAGCTTTTCATGATGGAATATGCAGGCGGGTATCCATGCTTAATGTTGTTGACTTTTCATGATGGAATAAGCATTAATCTTGAATCTGTTAGAGTTTGGTAATTAGTTGATTAAACTGACAAGACTGGTTTGTCTTGCTGAATTTTGTAGCCAGCATATCTTACCAGTAGCAACGCCAATGAGGTGAGGCTAGCTTCTAACAATGTTTAAACTCCTTTTATGCAATTTATAGCAATCTGAAGAGCTTTTATATTCAATTTTAATTATAGTTAGTTTCCATAACGTAATTCATGTAGCTGCTCGAATTATGTTGCTTCTATAAGTTAACATCAACATCTCTGTAAATAACTTTGCACGTGTTCTCACCCTTTGTAAGATCCATTGAGAATCATACGAATACTCGTGGAGATGCTTTTGGTGCTTTTTCAGGTCTTTGTTTGCATCTTCATTTGTGGATTTGCTGCTTTGCACCTTTGCCTCGTAAGTTCATGGGTTTTTTAATTTATTTGGATAACCAATAAAGGGTTGGGTATATGGGGATGTGGGGGTTAAACTAAATTACTCTTGTTCATTACATGAATAAAGATAATATGATCATTTCTGGCACTTAAGTGTATCTGTTAGTATTTCAAAATTTATGACAAATATGCTACCTCATTTTGCTTCTTGAATAGTTCCCTTTATGGCAAATATGCTACCTCATAACAGTATGAGCTTATTGTTATGTTGTATATGTTTTCTTGATTTCTATTTTGATGAAATCTGACGTGTATTAGCTCAAAAGCATGTTTTTATTAGAACAATTCAACTATTTGAAGTTTAAGGAGTGTTTCAACTACACAAAATTAAGAATCATTAATGTTTTAGTAGTATGTTTTGAAGTCACTAACAATTGCTATGCTTTTATGGTATATATAGAGGTATCTATAGCTATTATTTACCTGATTGGAGTAGAAATACGATTGGTCTTAATTTTATAGTAGTAAAAGTTCGTAATTCTGTTTATTAAAAGCCATTTGCAATTAAAATTTTTGTATTAACTTAATTTTTTTGATTTTGTAGGTTAAATGTGGAGTATCAAAGACAATCATTTTAAGCTATAGCTTCTTTACTATAAACATTGATTTAGAATTTCTCGAAATTATGTTCTAAATTGCAACTGGATTTTATATCAGATATATGTTGTTTTGACTCATTAACATATAAATTTAGTGATTGTTGAGGACCAATTTGGTTTACCATATGTATGACTTTAGAAAGTTGATTTTTGTATATTTTCAGTTAGACAATTAAATATTATAGTGTTTAGAAAGGAAGCAAATGAAGGATAAAAATTGATTCAGAAACTATTATTGTGTTTAGAAAGGAAGCAAATAAAGGATAAAAATGGATTCACAGGAGATCTACTGACTCTAATTTTTCGTCAGTAAAAATACTTCTTCTGACGGAAAAGCGTAGGTATAGTTTCAGGATTACTAAAAGTGAAAACCCTATGCTGACGGCAAAATTTTGGTGATTAAAGGGTTTTTCACTTTTACTGACGGTAGTTTTATGTCAGAATAGACATTTAGCTATTGCTTTACTAGTGACTTTATTTCATGTGCCAGCGGGTGCAAAAACACTTTTAGTGACAGAACAAACACCTTTAGTGACGCACTTCTTCAGTCAGTAAATGGCATATGTTCTGTAGTGATTCTTTATTAACTACCGACCCTTATATGCTTTTAACCTATCTAATGAAATCAAATTCATATTTCATAGGTTGAATACTCATGCGGTTATTGAACCATTTGTGATAGCAACAAATAGGCAACTAAGCGTGTTACATCCGATTTACAAGCTTCTCCACCCTCATTTTCGTGACACGATGAACATTAATGCCGCTGCTAGAAATGTTTTGATAAATAGTAAAGGTGTCCTCGAAAGAACATTCTTTACCGGAAAATATTCAATCGAAATGTCATCCAAGATATATAAAGATTGGGTGTTCCCCAACCATGCTCTTCCTGTGGACCTTGTAATAAGGTATACAATTTTTCTAAATTTAGAAGTATTTGTCCTAAAGAAAGAATGAGAAGTACTAAATCTGTTAAGCAACTGAAGAAATTAAAATGAGTTATTAACTATTGTTCATATACAGGGGAATGGCAGTTGAGGATTCTAATTCTCCTCATGGCCTTCGTTTAACCATTGAAGATTACCCATATGCTGTTGATGGGCTTGAGATTTGGTTTGCCATCAATAACTGGGTTGAAGATTACTGTAACTTTTACTACAAAAATGATGACATGGTGGAAAATGATACCGAACTACAGTCATGGTGGAAGGAGATACGAGAAGAAGGCCATGGTGACTTGAAAGACGAGACATGGTGGCCGAAAATGAGTTCTGTTCAAGACGTGATTGACAATTGCACCATAATCATTTGGGTGTCATCCGCTCTTCACGCAGCTGTAAACTTTGGGCAATACCCTTACGCTGGTTATCCCCCTAATCGTCCAACTTTAAGTCGTAGGCTTATGCCTGAACCAAACACTCCCGAGTATGATGACTTAAACGAGGACCCACAGAAAGTTTTTTTGAAAACCGTTAGTCCTCAACTGAAATCACTTCTCAGTGTTACTTTAATAGAGATATTGTCAAGGCACACGTCGGATGAAGTCTACCTTGGTGAAAGAGAGTGTCCGGAGTGGACTATGGACGCAGAGCCTTTGAAAGCATTCGAAAAGTTTTCCAAAAAGCTAAAAGAAATTGAGGAAAGAATTGTGAAAATGAACAAAGATGAGAGGCTCAAGAATAGGTTTGGACCAGTGAAAGTTCCATATACCCTTCTCTACCCTAGTAGTGAAGAGGGACTTACTGGAAGGGGGATACCTAACAGTGTATCAATATGAAATGTCTTTACACAATGTTCTTAACTAAGTGTCCATATGATCCTCCATCACACTACTGTGAAATGAGTATGTAACATATGTTACATCATTTTTTTTCATCCTTTTGTTATAATTGCTAAATTGTTTACATATCTGAATGGGAAGTTTCTTTTATGATTACATATATAGATGTCTTTGTCACCTTAAGAGATTCTCTAATTGATCTCTTATGTGCAAACGGGAAAAATAAAGCAGTAAAGAACACAGAGGTTTTACGTGGTTTAATTAACGGTGTGTCAACCTATGTCCACGGGCAGGAACCGGAAAGACTTTATTACTGATATCAGAGAGAGTTACAAATTTAAGATGATAATAACTGAAACCTAGACTCACTATTTATAAACATACAAGAAACATCAAGGTTGCCCTAATCCTAATTAAGAAACAATTATTTACTTAATTAGGAAGATTTACGCCGCTTTTAGACCAAAAAACGCGACTGGCCAAAATCACCTGCTCCACCGTGCGCTCCTGTCACACGCCATGCACACACGAATGCTCCACGCCGTGTACCCATGTCACACGTCGCGCACCCACCAATGTCACACGCCGTGTACTCTTGATTTTCAGTTTTTAATATTTTGAGCCATATTCAAGTCACCAAACAACATGATCACCTTAGAATTTTGTGTCAATGTTGTATCTTCTACAACGACAAAATGCCTCCTTATGGTGTAGGTAGCCGAGGGTAGGAATGAAAAGAGTGAACTTGATGAAATGAAGTTGTGATTCTTTGTCTTATATTGGGCTAATGGCCCATTTACTTCTTCATATACGGCTATAATGCCTTAACAAATGTTAGGGAATTTTTTATTTGAAGTGATACATGTATATACATACACGAGATCCGTACACATAAAATAAATATATACGTCTTCAGGTAACGAATAAGTCTCGTATGTTTTGAACAACCCAAAACCTGATATGAAAAAAGTGACACAGACCTAAAATAGGTCAAACGTTTACCACCCTCAATCTTGTTATCAATCACACCATATTAAATTTATTTTAATTCATTAATAAAAACAAAGTAAGCAAAAGCTTCTGGCCAGAACAAAATCCAACTCTTTGACTATTTGGTTTATAAATACTTGCATTAAAACATTTACAAGCTATTAAATAATTCATCATATGTGACATAGAATATTCAAGTTGTGAACCCATGACCCGTTACAAATTCATTTATAAAATACATACAGACGGATCATAAATTCAGTGTTACTTCTGTGTCCCCATACGACCATTAATTACAATTATAAAAATAACAACATTCTATCAAACAAGCATCACAAAAGCTATGCCCAAGCATCGTCCATCCTCACCAAGTCCAACTAAAGGTCACATGCAGACACACATGATGTTAAAGAAAACGTTTTTTAGCTATAAAGCTAGTAATGCAACATTTTACTTGAAAGAAAATCAACAAATCATATTCATCATACTATTGGCATAATCATATCAATACATGTGTATTGGGTCCATTAGGATACACATAACAAGGCATGGGATAGTCCATTGGGTCCTTGCATCCCACATGGTAGCTAGTCATAACTCTGCCCAAACGGGGAATAGCCCACGCCGTATGAGTTCGTGATTGAGCCCAAAGCAGTCCACGTCAACTCAATATAGTCATAGTTATTCTACAACTTTGAGACGAATGTGAGAGCTTTCAAATCTCTTTCAGAGTAACTAGTATTTAAATTGTTAGAAGATAATGCCCTTTAGCTAGGTCATCATTCACCTTTGGGTGAGAGTATAACACATTTTAGATCACATTCCTATCAAGAGCATTGATGTCAAGAAAATAATATTCTTCATCCAAACTGGAGGGGTCACACACATTATCCAGACTATTGCTATGTTCATCCTAAATGTCCAATTTAATCAAGCAATGAATGCTCAAAGGCATTTCAACAACATAAAAGAAAGATCATAATCAAACAACGTGCATAACAATTATATAAGCATGTTAGTGTAGTTTGCACCACGTGTCACTATAAGAAATTAAAGGGTTACACTGCCACACACCAAATTAGAACCATTACTGCATGTCACCAAATTTTTTGTCGGAATGATTGATTAGATAAATTAATCTGCAATAAATAAATAATAATAAATAGTTATCTATTATTTACACGTAAAACTCATTAAATATTAGTTTAGTATTTAAAGGTTAATTAATTAAGAAATTATTAGTTAGTTAAAGTTTTTGGGGATAATTTGTAATTACGCAAATCTAATGGGTTTAAATTAAGTTTCTTAAAAGATGAGTTTAAAATGAGATAAGATTTATCTTAATTAAGAATTTAACTTTTATGCAGATTTGTTAAAGTTATATAAAGACAAAAAAATAAGCGTTCAATTAAAATTAAACCAAGAAACCTAAACCTCTCTCCCTCTCCCTGTTCTTTCTTCGGCCGAAGAAAAATCCGAAGAAACCCGGGGTATCGAGTTCGATTAACACACATACAATCATTCCAAGTTCGTGAATTGCATTGTTTGGTGATCCTTCGTGCGATCTAGTAGCACAGTCCGTGGATGTGTAGTGGTGGTGTAAATCCCCTTAGCAATCCAAGTTTTAAGAACTGCAAAAAGGTACGATTTATAATCCTACTTGTATAGTGTTTTCATATTGAAAAGACTAGATCCCTAGTGAGGTTTTTATCTTAAGTTAATCATTTTTATTCTACTATGCATCATTAGTTAAGTTTTTAAACCTAAATTCTCAATAGGGAACAATTTAGGCTTCTTGTATTTTGATGAGGTGAGTTCTAAAGATCAAAGTTTTGTTTTGAATCTAGTTTTTAAAGTTATTAACCTTCATAATCTTAGAAAATCAAAAGGACTATCTGTTGGGGGAGATAATCACTTCACCCTAATAATCAACTCTGCCTATCTTAAAACATAGAATTTGATGATAACCAAACCCTAC
>JAUEJL010086639.1:0-14680 GCA_032274825.1 Drosophyllum lusitanicum
TTGTTCTTGGAAGCGGCAGTAGGATGTTTGTTTTGGTGTGTATGGAAAGCAAGAAACGACTTGGTTTTTAATCAAAGACAGTTCACAGTAAAGCGGGTTATAGAAGATATACAAGTATCGTTATTTACTTGGTTAAAATATAGGGGGAAATGTAATTCTTTAATATGGTTTTTATGGCATTACAATCCGTTGCATGTACGCTAACATTGTTTTATTTGTTCTAGCATCTTGCTAGTTGTTTATTAATATTAATATAATTGTGGGTTGCTAGCCTAGGGTGATGGCCGAGAAGCCCTAGTTCTAGTAACCTTTGTGCTATTCGGAAAAAAAAAAAAACTAAAGTTATGGCAATTAAGGTAAGGCTGTTGTGTTAACTAACGCCTTTGATGAATTGCGTTCAGCAAGATACAAATCAAGCAGTTAATTGAAAAGAAGTAAATGAATGGAAAATTAATTAATGCCGGCAATGCAATTAAACACATGCATGTGATGATATATTATTAATTTTACCTCCAAACGTACAAATGCTTAAGCTAAATTTGACAGAGAAATGATATATCTTACTACTTTTGTTTTTACTTCATCCTCCTACCTATTCAATATTTGACATGTGTGATGCACTAATTCTCTTTCCTCATATCATCCATTGATTTTGACACTTGTCTTGATCAAGTGAGTAGAAGGATAAGTAGGAACAAAAAGTAGGAGGATGTATCATTTTTCAATTTTATATTATGACATGAAGAGCTAGCTAGCTGAATATATAAACAACCAGCAATTAAGTAGACTGTGGAAATTAATAAAAGCAAGCACACTTCCAAAAATTATCATTTCGGAGTATATTTCATCGAGTCCATCCTGATCGAGTGTCTTCGATTATAAGTTCGATCTTCGAACGAGATAGCCTTAGGTAATGATAGTTATAATTTTTTTTGAACAACTTCTAAATCTATCTAAAATTTGTTCATGACGGGACTCGAATTCAAAACCTTTAGCAATGAACAATATGAAACATAAACTACCGCAATACTAGTAGACTATAAACCTTGAGTTAATTACAATTAGGTAAACATCAGCATAAAAATTCTAACAGGCAAAAGACTTTTTCGTACTATTGAATGTTATTATAAAGTAACAATGTTATAGTAACTTGTAATTTAAAAGGTCATAATATATTGATATATTATATTATATTATTTTGTGTGTATTTGACTTGTCAAACACAAATGCAACAAGATATATAATTATTTTAAAATTTTTGTTTGAAAAGATGGTTTTTACATTTTCCTAAAGACTGCCCTGTCTATCTCTCTCTACACTCATACCTTCCTTCTAAGTCATTCAAGGCACCGTTGCTAGTCGCTTTCTCTCTCTCTACCAGACCACTAACATCAAGAATTCTAAGATTCATACATACACACACCCATATGATTATTATGTGATCAAGCTAATAAGATCGAAATGGAATTGGGAGCAGCAGCTGCTTCAAAACCTCCACAAATCTCCGATATGTTTCAAAAATTCGCAATCGCATTCAAAGCAAAAACCTTCGAATTCTTCACCGAAGAAGAAGAATCCGCCGCAAACTCCGCCGCCGTTTCAGCCGCCGTATCCGACAACGAAGATGGCTTCACTCTTCTTGACTCTACCGAAGACTTTATCACCGATCAGAAAGTTATAATCATCAAACCTGATTTGAATTCCAAAAGTCAAAGTCAAGATGTTCCTGCTTCCATCATACAACCCTTCAATATCCACTTCGGTAATTATCTAATTTCATCTGTTTTCGCTGTTATTTCATCATTTGAAGCTTCTTATCTTCAGCTACAAACGGCACATGTGCCGTTTGATGAAGAAGGGATTATGATTAATGATAAAGCTTTAGTCAATCAACTTCAAAAATTATACGATTTAAGGGGACTGTATATCGACTCTCGTAAGAATCCGAATTTTAATCTTGATTTCACAACCGGGTCTTGTTTGGAAGCTCAGGTTAATGAGAATCAAAACAAGCTACGAGCTCTCGAAACCATGTTTAATAGATTGCAGTCTGATATTGATGGTAAAGACGATAAGGTCTTGATGTTAAGGAAACAATTGGGGGAAATTGAAGAGTCTAATTCGAAATTATCAATGAGATTGTCAAAAAACTTGAAACCCCCAAATGGGTTTGTGCCAACAATTAGGGTTTTCGATTCGATGTTGCGTGATGCTTGTCAATCTTCACATCGGTTCACAAAACTTCTGATCCAGTTGATGAAGAAAGCAGGGTATGATTTGGATTTAGCAGCCAATCATGTTCATCCTGATATTGTTTATGCGAAAAGGGGGCATAACCGGTATGCATTTTTGTCATATGTCTCTTTAGGTATGTTTCAAGGTTTTAATTCCGAAAAATACGGGGTGGTTGGACACGAAACTTGTAATGATAATTCAATGGAATTATTCGAGCACGTATCAGTTAACCCCATAGAGACTTTAAATAAGAACCCTAGTTTACCTTTCTCTAAGTTTTGTGAAAAGAAGTATGAAGAACTTGTGCATCCAACAATGGAATCTTCAATATTCAAGAATTTGGACAGAAAGAAGGAGGTTTTGGATTCATGGAGATCTGTAAGCGTTTTCTATGATGCGTTCGTTAATATGTGTAGCTCATTGTGGTTACTTCATAAAATGGCTCGTTCATTTACTCCACCAGTCGAGATTTTTCAGGTGGAAAAAGGGGTTGACTTTTCAATGGTTTATATGGAAGATGTAACCAAAAAAGACGCAGTTCATGATATGGGATCATCAAAGGTCGGTTTTACAGTCGTACCCGGGTTCAAAATTGGGAGAACGGTCATTCAATCTCAAGTCTATCTAACTGGATCAAAGCGAACAAAATGATAATCCTCCTGGTTGGTTGACCATGTATTATTCAATCTGGTTAGATGATAGAGTTTTGATCTTGCGGTTTACAAGAGGAAATCCTGGTAAATGTACTTATTTTCACATTTATTGTTCGTTTTTAGCTTCATTTCGAGTGTTTAGTGTTGTGTAGAGATTTCTGTACAGAAGTTCTTTGCTCTTTTCTGTCTCGAGTATGATGGGGTGATACTAAAGAAGATAACGAATTGTATGTTCCTCCAAAGTTGTGAAAATATCATAGCAGTTTCCAAGATCATCCATTAGCCTTTTTGAGTTTATATTTCTGGGAATGAAATGCAAATTTTAGCTTCGTGCCAGTGATTATGTAGTCAAAATGCGAATCACCTTTAGATTTCTTGATTTTGTGCTATATTGAAGTGAATAATCTGCTTGAATGATGTGGTCTAATAGCAATGCTTGAGTTATTATATATGATATCTTTGAAATCTTGAAGTAATAGTGGACAAAATAGTTTTTATGGGAGTTTTTAATTCAATTGTTTTATGGCTGCATCCTTTGAATTATTTCTTGAAGTAAAATCAAGAACCATACATTCAACTTGATTCATGTTTCCCAGTGATGTTTCTAGTTAGTCTATTAATATTCTTGAATCATGCAGCCTCATATGATGATTATTTTAGGTTATACTTGTAGTTTCATCCTATTCTTCGTACGTTTTGATAAAAGCCGCAGGCAGTCTTTCAACTCCCAGGTAAATGCATAACTCCACCATACGGCGTCTTGGTGGTATCGGGTATTGTTACTTTTAACTCAAGATTCTTTTAGATTTTAGGAGCAATTTAGTATTTTTGTTTTTTCTATGAACTTTCAATTTTAATGCTGTGAGGCTGCATATTTTGCGCAATTTCTTCTAGAATATCAAGAAACAGAGAGTGAATAACTCTGTTTAGGTTTCTGGATTCTGTTGAATGTCAAAGTCAAAAGTCTGCTAAAAGAATTAAATTAATGTGTTGATTAGGTCAACAAGATTCCCCGTGCTTTGTGGTTGAAGGGCCTTTTAGGCGTTCAAAATTAGTCAAAGGTTAGTGGACGTTTTAATTTTAAATTGGACGGTAGGAATAAAAACCTGTTTAGTAATCGCTAACGATGTTCTTGCTCGAAATTCTTATGCATATCGGCATTTCAAACGGTATGTATGGGTCGTGACTGGCTATAACTTTTTTATTATTGAAATTTGTATATTAATATTCAAAAGCATACATAGGAGTTGTTTTGGTCGACTTATTTACTAAGCTTATAGACTTAAGCTCGTAAACTATTTTTTTAACTTACAAGCTTATAGCTTATTCAAAAACACGAGATTTGTTGAGAGTTCGTGTGAGTTGTGACTTGTGCATTTGGGCCATCATTGTTTCTTGGTTTTAGAATTATCTAACATCAAATTTCATGTAACTTGTAATCATAAACTAGAGGTGTGCAATTTTGGTTCTGGACCAGTCTTGAACCCTTTCAGGGTCGGTCCAGTCCTGGACGGACCGATCATCGCGTAAAACCATTTAGGTTTATGTGATGAGTTATTTGACGCTTATAACTGGTACTTATGTTATAAACTAATTGTTGCTTATAACAAGTATTTATGTCATAATTTTTTCAACAAGTTTAACATGGACAATCCCAAAAAACTTTTGCTTATATATCATGGTTGTTTACTTACGCCTGTTCTCGAGTTTTTAAAGAAAGAAAAGCAAAGGATTTGGAAGGAAACACTCAAAGAAGATGTTCTTGAGTTTCATTTAAGGAAGGAAAGAAAAAGAAATTGAGGTGATTGGAAGGGAGGGGGGGGGGGGGTAGGCTTATTTAAAAGGAAAGGATTTTCTTCCCTTCCCTTTTGTTTCCTCCCTTGTTAAAGTCGAGAACCGGACATTATAGTATGTTCATCCAAGACAAATGAAAAGAAAAAGGAAGTACCATGCTATGTCATTTGGAGTGATAGGAATTCACAAATCTTTCAAAGTACCATGCGCGCTGCAGGGGTGGAGGGGTGGGGTTATATTTTAAGCACAGTGAAAAGCCAAGTTTTCTTTTGGATCAACACCAGAGGAAAGATAAGGAGGAAGCTTAATTGATGTAATTGGTGTAATAAACAGAAGAGTTGCCTATATAATTTTGCTCCTTTGGTGTTTTTATTACTCTTCACTTTGTAAATTTGTTGTATTTTCTCTCCATTTCGACTAGCAGTGCGATCACACCCGAATTACCACTAGCTACTTGCTAATGGAGTTTATACTATAATCTATTTCTACCGTTGTTAAAAAAATATAAATGAAAAGGGATGATTAATAGATCTGTCTAGATATTAATTTACTAGCTGAAGAGTTTCTGAAAGAAAATAGTAGACAATATACTAAATTGTTGCGTCATTCATTTGTCAAATAATGTACTTACTAAGAAAATATGTCACATGATTCTAGAATATTGAATGAAACTTTGGTAGATATGAATAATTAGTTTACAATCCCTCCTTCACGTACTTAAGGTCCGTTTGGTTCGTCGAACGAATATGAAGGAATTGGAATTTAACCAATGAATTGAAATTCGTAAAAAACTATGTTTTGTTTGGTTAGTAAAGACTGAATTTGAAATCTAACAAAAAATAAATTAATTCAATATGTATAAACCAAAATAAATTATACTATCAACCACCCAAAACCCATATCCCCTCCGTTGCCACCCTACCCCTCCCTTACACCCGCTCTACCACCCTAACCTACCCCTATCCTTATCTCACCTTACTCGGCCATACTCACCCTATCCCCACCACCTACACTACCCCCACCCTACATACTCCACCTTTACCACCTACACTATCTCACCCCACTCCAAGCCACCCTACCCCACCTTACTCACACTACCCTTTACTTACCATATCTAACCCACCCCAACCTACCCTAGCTTACTCCACCTTACCCCAGTACACTCCTACCCTACCACTCCTTACCCTTATCCCTACTCTACTCTGCCACCCTACCCTACCCCTACCTCACCCAACTTACCCACTATCTACCTTACTCTATGTACCCCACTCACTACTCTAACTTACCCACAATCTACCCTTACCCTACCTACTCTACCTTACCTACAATCTACCCCAACCCTACCTTACTTAACCCACCCCATCAAAGTTCACCTTACTACCCACAATCCACCTCTGCTCTACCCCACCTACCTACTATACCCTACGTTTACTCTACCTTACCTACCTCACCATAGGTAAGGGTGGAGTGAATAAAAATAGAGTTAGATAGGATGTGGTGAATAAAAATGGAGTTAGATTGGGAAGGGGTAGAGTGGTTAGGATGGGGTGGGGTAGGGGTTGCTAAAGGTGTTATAGAATAAGATATGGTGAAGTAGGTATGATGGGTAGGGGTAGGGTGAGTAAGGTGCCATTGAGTAGGGTAGGGTGAAGTAAGTATGATGGGGTGGGTTAGGGATTGGATGAGTAAGGTGGAGTGGAATAGAGTAGAGTAGGATGAGGTAGGTGGGGGTAGGGTAAGTAAAGATGGAGTAGGATGAGGGTATGGTGGGTGAGATAGGATGGTGTAGAGTGGGGTAGGGTATGGGTAGAGGTGGGGTGGGGTATTGTTGGGGTGGGTAGGCGTCGGGTAGGGTGGAATGAGGTAGGGTAAGGGTACGTGAGGTGTGTGAGGTGGGGGTAGGGGTAGGAGTTGGGATATGGGTAGGGGTTGGGTAGGGTGGGTGTGGGGTGGTGGGGTAAAAGACAATAATTATGTTTTGAGATTCCTTATGAATTCTTTTGAGATTCCCAATTTATTGATTTAAGGAATTTATTGGAATGGTCAAATTCCATAAATTTCGCGAACCAAACACAAACAAAATTTAGGAATGCTCAATTACAATTCCGTCCAATTCCAATTCCAACCAATTCCAACGAACAAATGCCCCCTTATTGTTGAGTAATGTCTCACGAGCAATGTTCACAGTGTTTTTTTAGAGTTTTATTAATATACACTCATACACATAAATATCATGTTTGTGACGCTGCAAAAACACACATGTGGATTTATGGTACCATATAATGATGTACGATATTAGATTGGAGAGTTTCACCAAAGATGTGCAATGAATAACAATCAAATTTTTATATAGGGTACTAACAAAAGAGATGATTACATATATTTAGGTCTTTTAAAGTACAAACGACAAAATCAAAATCCAAAAATCAAGATTACCTATTGTTATTGAGATTACAATAAGAAAAAACGGTCATGTGAAAATGGATTTCGACAATCCAAAATGTAGACCTAGAATGTTATGTCGAGAAATCACAATGGTTTGACCATTTATACTGTATATCAAATAGCTGGAAATATGAATATTGGTTTTTTGTGCAAATTTGACTATATAACAATAGAAGGCAATGGTTAAACTAAAATTTAATATATATATATTGCCGACGGAGCAGAGAGAAAATGCTGACGTGACAAAAAAATGATGACATCATCTATGACGTGGAAATGTGACGTGACGGTTGACCAATTCAAATATTAACCAACTATAAGATTAAATTGCTATAATATTGCTAATAACAAGCCAAACATTACACTTATATTTAAAATGAAAATATCTTTAACATTCAAAAATTAAAAATTATATCAAATTTTCGAGCTTTTTATTCTCTTCAATTTGACACCTGTATTGTTATACTTTTTTTCATAAAATGTTAACCTAATCAAAATAAAGTCAAACATTTACTTTAAATATTTTTAAAACAAAAATTAGTTTAAATTATAAAAATTATATTAAATCGATGAGTATTTTGTTCTTTTCCCTTTAACACTCATATTGTTATCGTTTTTTTATAAAGAATTATTTTTTGAGTAAAAGGTTACATCAACGCAATATGATTATTAATCAAATATTTGCACATGGGTTTTTAACAATAGTAACATTAATAGAACATGTGTAACTAATATCATGATCATAAAATTGTGTACGATTGTGGTTGTTTTTATGAAGTTTTACTGAATGGTTGCTCATATGCAGTACAAAGGTGTATTTAGCAAAAGTAACAGCAATAACGATGCAGATATTGGTAACGATGGTAATCAACAGTGATGTAAATTTAAGAGAGAAAAACAATGTAAAACATATTTAACCATTTTACTCTTTTTATTTGTGTGTATGCCACGGACCCACGATTCTCGTAATAAATTTGGTTCTTTAAAGCACACACATATAATATAGGGGCGATTCCTTTAAGAACCAAAATTATTACAAAATCACGAGATTCAATCTGAGTCATATATCCATTTGTTTTGTAGTCATTTTGTTTTTTTAATGAAAATGGAAAAATGGTAATATAAGCTCAAAATTGATTTTCTAACTATATTTAATATCAGTACTACCACCATTAGCGACCGCACCTTAAAACTCAAAAGCATAAATGTGACATACTTAAAAGCATAGTCGTTTTTTTCGTGAGCTAAGTAGTATTAGTTTTCTGATATTACCAATAAAGACATGCATACACACACATACGAACACACACACACACACACACACACACACATATATATATATATATATGAGGGATCTGGTGAGAACACATGTTAAATGTAGAACGGTGAGAACACTTGTAGGCCAATCATTTAATTAAAGAAATAAGAGATCTAAAATCAACCTGCCTTAATTAAATCAAATCATTAAAATTCAACATACCTTAATTAACCAAGATTAATCTCAGCCATTAAATAAAGATCATCCAAGGGCTATAAACTGTTCTCCAAATTTTCACATTAGGAGGTGTTCTCATTTGATTCTACCTCTCTCTCTCTATATATATATATGAAAAAATATCCCGGACAACGAACGGGTATAACATTAGTTCTTGGTAGATGGAATGGTATATCTACCTTATAAGCTCACTAACACTAAGTTCAACTTTAATCAATTAATCTCAACTTCAATTTTCTTTTCTATTTTTATTAATTTTTTAAATGGGGCGTAATTTTTAGGTTTATTTATTAAAATGTATATAAGTTGTTATGTTTTGCTATTGTATGTATCAGATTTAAAAAAATTCTATTTTGTATTTCAAACTTTTAATTTTTCTCTATTATGTGTATTAAACTTTCGATTGTATGTACTAAACTTGTAAGTTTTTTCCTATTTTATGTAACAAAAACACATATAATAGCAACAAATTAAAAGTTTGATACACACAATAGAAACTTTTAAAGTGCGATACACATAACAGCAGAACGTGACAACTTGAATACATTTTACTAAACTAAACTTTTTTTTATGTATTTGTTACCCTAATGTTCCATTGTGTATATAAATTTTTTTATATCCATTAATGCTGTAAAAGAGTTTCATTATGTGCAAAAATTTGAAACAAAAAAGCGATATGGAAATATTTTTGTATATATTAATAGATATAATAATGATATATTTTGTGAACATTCAAGTGATATAATTAAACATTTTTATAAATATTAATGGATATAATGATATATTTTATAAACATTAATTGGCCCATTAATGTACTTTTTATAATCGTAGCACTAAAAAATATATTTCTTTACATACTCTATTTCAAATATTAATATCTATTATATCATGTTTTCGTGTTTATCTAAATTGTATAGATTTTTGCATCAAAGTGAATATAAGTATAATAAAGCAACTCATAATTTTTTAATTAATTTACAATTCAAAATTTCGTAGCGAACATAGAAAAAGAAAATTCGTTCAGATTAAACGTTTGGAAATGACAATTGTAACGGCCATATTTTAACTTCATTTTGAACCGTCAAATCCACTTAAGTTTAAATCTAAGCACTTTGAAGTCTATTTTATATAGCCGTTCGATAAGGCTCAAATGTAATCAATACCCTTGATCATGCCTAGTAACTGTTAAAAGATGAATATAAAGGTATAATTTTTTAAAATTTTAATAAATGATATTTTAAATAACTTACGTGTAGAATAGAAAATAATATTAACTATAAAAGTTTTTTCTATATTAATATTATATTTAAAAAGACAAACGACATATCCGAGCATCGCTCGGGTATTATACTAATTTATTATATTGGATACTAACAAATTAATGGGATTATTTGTAATATGTCTTTTTGATGCATGGCTCTCTCAATGTGCTTAATAAATTCTATCACACGAAACACCTTAATTAATATACAAGGCCATATATTAATTAATTTATTACGCTCTCATGAGAAAGGTTTAAACATGTACCGATTTTTGTATTAGAACAGTAAGAATCAATATTGGTCCTTAATTACAATTAATAAATAGCTAAGAATTTTTACGGCTCATCAGAGACTCATTAATAACCTATTAATAGCTCATTAATGAAGGATATGTTAGAAAAATCAAGTCTCACTTATTAATGACGGTCCATCCGAACACAATTTACATTTGAGTAAATATATAATGACCAAAACTACCCTTACTAATGAATCATTAATTGTGTTACAAAAAGTTCTAAACAGTTCTCGTTTGAACATATATATATGTATGTATGTATGTATGTATGTCTCTCTCTCTCTCTCTCTCTCTCTATATATATATATATATATATATATATATATATAGGATGGTTCATTTGATTATATATATATATATAGGATGGTTCATTTGAGAACCGGTTTTATTGTGAGTACCATGAGAACCAATCTTGACACTTGATTAAAATAAATCAATGGTCAATAAAAATGATGACTCATTAATGATGCATTAATGACACATTTATAATGCTTTAATGAGGGGTATTCGGGAAAATTAAGGTTCAATCTTTAATGACAACTCACCCGGACATAATTTACGGTTGAAAAATTATATAAAGACCAAAAAACCACTATTAATGAGCATTAATGACGGTTACAAATGATACTCGCGGTACTAGCAATAAAAACGGTTCTCAAATTATCTTTTCACTATATATATATATGAAAAGTTCAAACAGGAACTGTTTTTGTGTGAGAACTATTTATAACATTATTAATGACTTATTAATAGTGGTATTTTGATCATTTATAAATTTACTAAACGTAATTAGTCATTATTTAATGAGCAGCCTTGATTTTTCTAAAATAACCCTAATTAACGAGTCCTTAATGACAATTAACGAGACACCAAAATTTATGAGTCATTGATTTATTTTAATCAAGAGTCACAATTGATTCTCACAGTTTTGATACAAAAAACAGTTCTCGTTTAAACCCTTATTTATATGATTTACCTTTTTCTTTTTTAATGAACTTTTCTGTTATTTTGTCTTCTTTTGGAATACATTTAGAATTTTGGATGTACTTACCTGGGGTTTAGATAGAAACAACACACACACACACACACCCGTTGTAACACCCGGCCGACGCCTACCGGTTCATCCATTCCGGTGCTATCCATTCCTGCGCTATCCATTCCGGCGTGTTAGGTCCGCAGCCCAATACACCCCAACCCCTCTGGTAGCCAATTTAATTAATTTGGACCTCACCCGGGTTGTTGCCAAGGTTTGAACCCTTGACCTTTAATTACAAACACATATTTCTACAAAGATTTTAGAATTTTCAGAAAATTTTGAAAACGTAAAACAAATACAAGCATTTTTGGGCTTAGTTAATTACGCTCGAAAATTCATACCCAATCTTTCAAAATTGGTCGGACCATTCTACAGCAAAACAACAAAGAATGGGCAAAAACACTTTAATTCAGAAGATATAAAGTTAGTAAAAACTATAAAAGAAGAAGTTAAAAGCATTAAGCCATTAGAATTACCATTAGTCACCGACTACATAATTATTGAAGTAGATGGTTGTAAAGAAGGATGGGGAGCAGTCCTACTTTACAAACCAGATAAATACAGTCTTAAAGATATAGAAAAAATATGTTCATATGCAAGCGGAAATTTTAATAAAGCAGGATCAAACTAGACCAGCTTGGACTTTGAAATTCAGGCATTAATTAGTGCTTTAGAAAAATTTACAATATTTTTACATAAAGAATTTACAATAAGAACAGATTGTGAAGCAATAGTTCGTTTTATAAAAAATGATCAAAAGAACTAGGTGGATAAATTTACAAAACATTATACAGGGCGGTGGATATAAAATAAATTTCGAACACATTAAAGGAAAGAATAATGACATAGCAGATATGCTCTCTAGAAACATTAATAAACTATTTGTTGCAGATGGCTAGCAAAGACAAATGTAAGAAGAAACTCATACATCTAGAACAGTACAGAAAAGGATCATCTTCAACAGAAGAAAAACCCATAGTCCAAAGCTCCCTTCAACAAACTCTAGATCAGGGACTTGACAGTATTACACAGTCACAGTTTTTACAAACTTACAGCTCTTTAATGAGACCTCGATTGGAGATGAATAAAATCCGTCCCACCAATCCCAACTTTTCACAGTTTAGTACAAAAAATACACAGACTACACAGAAAATGACTAGTCCAGTCATTACATTTGGTAATTATGCATTACAGGTATGCCATGATGAAGCTAAAAAATTTAGACCCATCATCGGTATGCAGTTAACAGATAAACAGCAGTGTTTAATAGACAATCTGTGGCATGTACAAACTATGTCACATGCCTCAACGTTTAAAGTACAGATTTTAAATGCGTTAAGCATTTACTTTCATGAACAGAGTCAAAAGACCCCTGAACTAAAGAAACACAAATTTTCTCATTATGTAATTTTTAGGGGAACAGAAATTGGTATTTTTAACAAATGGGAGATAGTCGCACAATATATACAGTGTTCCAATCCCATTTATAAAGGATTCTACAGTTTTTCAAAGGCTATGCAAGTAGCCAGAGAATGTTTTGGGCTAAACAATATTTTCATAGAAGCTGAGGAAGTTAAAACCTTTTCAGAAGTGGCTAAAGTAAATCCAGAATAGTTAATCAAATCTCAGGAGGAAATAATCACCAAGTTACAAGAACAGTTGATGCAATCTAGAAAAGATACACGGTATATACAAAACCAGATTGAGAACAGTTTGCTAAAACAAAAGTTAGCACTTCTCGAAGCAAAAAATACAGAACTTCAAAAACACATCGAGAAGAAAGAAAAGAAAGTAGACACATTTATAAAGAGAAATTACAACAACTTCAGGGCAAGGATTTTAGATCTCCCTTGGAAACAAACTATGAAACATGTTATAAAACAATTTAAAGAGTTTGAACATATTGTTTCAGAAAAGATTTGTACAAAGTTTCCTATTATCCTATACATTTTATAAGAAAAAATCATGGACATTGCTTTTCATGAAAACAAATATAAAGGGGTAACAATAATACAAAGAAGCCATTACAGCGAGCTTGAAATTGACAACATCGATATACAGCATGTCACAGGCCCCTTGTATTTACAAATAAAGCTAAACACAACTACACTCACAGATGAAGAATCTTCAATTTTACCATGACGGTATGATTGACTATCTCGAATTCAAACTAAACTCTAAAACAGACACCATCCTTAGCAACTTTGGCGAAAAGTTTTTGTTAACAGCAGGAAATATCACATCCTACAGCTCCTCTCCCATCATCGGATGCAAATTATTTCCATCCCTTCTAGAAGCAAATAGCCATACTTACAGACCTGCAAAAAAGAGAATTTTTATTACACACATGATAGCTACACAAAACATGTTCAAGCAGCTCGAGGCATCCACAGAAATAAATTATGGAGTATGTGAAAGATTTGCAGAACAAATAACACTCTTCCAGCAAACCCCAAATCTACCATCAGATTTTTTCTGGAAAAGTTTCAAGTTACTCGCAGAAGGACATTATCTACAAATTTGGTTACACAATAATTGGAATATGCTTCTTCCTTTTTCAGGAGAAGGAGATACCATGAGAATATAACACATGAATAACGAAGAAAATGATGAATAATTTTCCTTAGAAGACGATACAACAACAGTACCATCGATAGACGAGACTCACACAGACATCTAAGACAGAACATCAGCAAAGCAAGAATGCGCAAGCAATGACAACATCACCTCAACTGACTGACACTACTATTTACTTTCAAAATAATTGCAAGGAATCTTTGGTACGAGTTAACTCGTACACTTTCTTTTTCTTTTGTATAAGAGCACGTTTTTCTATTCCTTTTGATTTATTATTGTTCTAAATAGATACAATATGTTTTTTGTAAATATTCGATATGTATTAGGTAGTCTTTGTAATTCGATCGTGTATATAAACAATCACAAGTTTAGTTGTAAAACACAACCCTCATAAGCAATAAAAATACTTGCAAAGTTGTTCAAATCTCATGGCGTGCTAATAAACTCTTTCCGATGCCCTTAGTTGATCTTGAATTCCTAATCCTCCTCTTATACCTTATATTATATCCCTAACTATAAAAAAAAATCCTTCTTGTGGAACTACGGCTGCATATACACTCGGGTGATTCCAATTTTTGCATTCTAAGTAAGTTTTCGATGTCCTCTTCCATTTTCTTTTTCTTGTCTTTATTTTTCAATATTAAGTTTTTAATTTTTTTTATAGTGAGAGATGTAATATGAGGTATAATAGGAGGATTAGGAATTCAAGATCAACTAAGGGAATCGGAAAGAGTTTTTTTGTACGTCATGAGATTTGAACAACTTTGCAAGTATATATATAGTGAAAAAAAGGACTTGTTGGGGTTATATATATATATATATATATATATATATATATATATAGGTATGAGATAAAATAAAAAGAAAATTAAAGTAAAAATTGTAAAA
>JAUEJL010086650.1:0-14680 GCA_032274825.1 Drosophyllum lusitanicum
CAAGAATATTTTTCACTTGTTTTTCATTCTCCTTGCACAAATTCATAATCATCGTATTCATTTCTATTCACACAAATTTGTACGGAATTTATTCTTTGAAGAAAATTTTTTAACACATTAAATTTTATTTTTGATGCACAACTTGGATTTTAATAATCAACTGGTGAGTAATAATCAAAGATTATTTCCGCCACTCCATCTCCCTCTTGTTTCAGGAAATTGCTTCTTCGCTTATCGATGACGCAAACATCCCCAGAAAGCAACGAGGTTATTGCTGACGATGACACGAATGTTTCAGAGGTTCTTCCTTTTTTGTCTTTTTTTTCTTTTTTTTATCTGTTTTTGTGATAAATTTGCAACTTTTGCTTGTGGGGTTTTGTGTTTTTGGGCGATTCTTCAACTTTAATCTGTTATCCATTTGTGTAAAGTGTTCTTAAGCTCCACGGAGACTGAGATTTAGCTAAATTTTGTGGTTTCTTGATGCTGCACCACCTAAATCTTGGAAATGGAACTGGCTTTTAGCGTCTGCCCTCACTTGTTCTGTGTTACTATCCGTTTCTTGAATCTTTTAGACAATTTCTGTTGTTCTGTAGTATACTACTCATGAACACATTTAAAAACTATATAAATTCTGAGATCTTGGTTTGATTTATGGGGTTTGAAATTTCATTGACCTATACTTCTATCAATTGGGTGAGAATGATGCTAGATCTTTTAGGGTTATGAAAGATTTCATAATTTCTAAGCTCTTTTCATGATTAAGGGTGAAATTTTTCTTCACTGAAGAGACTTGAAATAAGAGAATATACCTTTGGTTTGGTTGTTGGATGATTAAATGTCATCTTCATAACTATATATATGTTGTTTGAAGAAACTTTCTAAGAGCATAAGATTGT
Organism: Drosophyllum lusitanicum; assembly: GCA_032274825.1. Lineage (NCBI taxonomy): Eukaryota > Viridiplantae > Streptophyta > Magnoliopsida > Caryophyllales > Drosophyllaceae > Drosophyllum > Drosophyllum lusitanicum. Next base: position 897 of record JAUEJL010086650.1, read on the forward strand.
TAAAGTAAAGAAATGCTGCAAATATAATAATGTTGGTGTAGAGTTTTTGACTAACTACTATGGTTTTCCTCAAAAGTCAAATGTTATTTAGTTTTTTATGTTATTGTTTTGGTGAGTTGTGACCATTCTTAGCCTCAATATAAGAGCTTCAATATTATATGCAGTGTTAAGAAAAGAAATATTTGTTTCATATGCTACAAACTTCCCCCTAAAAGATTAAACAACCCAATTAGTCACTTTTTAATGTTGCTTATGTAGTAGTTTAGGAATGTTTGATCTCCTAAATGACTCAGGTTACATTGCAACCACTAAACTTTAGTACTTTCAGGTTGTTACAAGTGTGAAGGAATCCAGTCAATCCAGAAATGATGTTAAAATTTCTGGAAAACACACACGCCGTTCGGATTTATCACTCAATATACCCCCGAGGCATGAACATTTTGGCAGTAGTAGAAGCGCAAAGGCCTCACATCAGTCTCCTGGTATCTCATCCAATGGCGGGTCTTCATCTCGGAACATTTTTAGAGGTTTAAGTTTTAAAAAGAAGGATCCTCCTAACGGTGAAAGTAGTTCTCTTCTTCGCTCCTACACAAATGCAAATGCAGCACCACCTGAAAGTCCCGTTGTGACCAATATTATGTCCACGTTATATGGGAAACGATCTACGTCTATGCCGGTCAAACATGGGTCAAACCCGTCCCCTTCGGTTACTACACCTGTTTCAGCTAGGACATATAGTGAACAACAAAAATCACAGGTAATATATTTCTGCCAATTACATTACACATAACTCATCATATAACGTAAGATGCTTGAGTTATCAATTTCTTGTTCATACTTTTTTTCTCTCGGCGTATATGTGCAAAAGGAACAAATGTTATTTTAAAGTATATGACAAGAATTTTCAGTCTTAAGACAAAATTACGTTTTCCTTTTCATTTAGTGGAGAATAGAAATTAAATAGGAGCATTAGAATCTGTTCATCCAAACACTAAATTGACCAAGGAAAGGGACTTCAAGTAACATTCAGATCGCGAATTCAAAATCCCCCATAATTGACCAAGAACAAATTTAACTTTATGTTTATGGTCTCTTATGCAGGTTCGGGCAGTACAACCATCTGTTTCAAGGTCCCTTTCCGTCCCTGGACGAAACATTGTTATTGTAAGATCAGTCTCATTTGCAATTCGCAAGGATAATGATCAAATTGATAATGCTGATGGTATGTCCCGTAAAACTGTCAAATTGCAGCCACAACTATTAGTTGCACGTCATTCATAATAAACTTAAAAAGTTAAAACTGCAATATTTTCATGTTAAATGTAGATGAATCCAGTCCTGTTCAAATGGAAAATGATGAAGAGATTGATGAAGAGGAAGCAGTTTGCAGGATCTGTTTTGATACATGTGATGAGGGAAATCAACTTAAGATGGAATGCAGCTGCAAAGGTGCACTTAAACTTGTACATGAAGAATGTGCTGTTAAGTGGTTTAGTGTCAAAGGGAACAAAAATTGTGATGTTTGTGGTCGAGAAGTCTTGAATTTGCCCGTGACTTTGCTTCGTCTGCCTAGTTATGCTCAAAGACAAAACATCACACCACAAAATCAACAGGCTTTAGATTCAGGAACCATAAGGTAAATAATTTCTAAACCTTTACTAATTAATCATATGTTGTTGCATTATTTCCTTAAATTAATTGTTTAGTGCTTCTTATAAACTAACTGAAGAATTCCTACATGTTTATGCAGTGCCTGGCAGGATTTTGTGGTGCTAGTTTTGATAAGTACTATTTGTTACTTCTTTTTCCTCGAGCAGCTTCTCGTGAGCCATCTTACCTTATAAATATTTATTCGGTTTGTCTTTTGTGTTGTGTATGTGGGGTTTTTTTCTCTCCTAGTTTTAACATTACGCCCTCACATGCAGATACATGACCTGAAAACACAAGCTGTTGTAATTGCTGCACCTTTCTCTTTTACATTCGGTATTTTGTCATCTACATTTGCGGTTATTCTAGGTATACCGTCTTAAATTTTCATTCTTTTTAACCTTTTTCAAAAGGAATTTCCCACTTTAGCAGGTTCCCCGGGGAGGTCTAGCTATACTTTGATATACGCGGCTTAACCATTTTGTAGTTGTTTCCTATACTCCCCCTGGCCATCCAAGACACTTTCCTATACTGTTTAAAATTTTCATGTTACATATGTATTTTTGCAACGCAATCTTATTGGAAGCAACCTTGCTTTATTTACAGCAATCAAGGAGTATATTTGGACTTATGCAGCTCTAGAGTTTGCACTTGTAGCTATTATTCTGCACTTGTTCTATTCTTGGGTAAGTTAGACTACTATTTTATTTGGCAATATGAAGAAAAATATAAGAAACAAGATTAGATTTATGATGGTAGATAAAGTGTTCAATGAAACAATTAACAGTTTCAATTTGTTTTTGCAGCTTCAATTGAAGGCAATCTATGCAGTAATGATATCTTCGGTTTTAGGGTTTGGATTGGCTATGACCCTCAACGCTTTTTACATCCGATATGTTGTTTGGAGAGTTCAAGTCCCCCGAGAATCAAACACTGTTTGACTAGAGAAACATTTTAGATTTATACCGGTTTAAGTATTTGCTGGCTGTGCGAGAATCGAGGGAGAAACGTGTTTGTATGTAGTATTTCCCTTGTATTTCATGAAAATATTGTCTCCATGATGTTTTATTGCTATCTAAAAAGAAGGTAATTTTGTAGATTGTGTATGTTGGATTTAAAAATGATTCAAATGTGGGATGCAGAAGGGGAGTTGCTGATTCAGTAACTCTCAAATATGTTAAACTGATGTGCTAAATATTAACAGTTCTAAAATCCTTATAAAAAGTATTTAATAGTAACCATAAACTTATTAAAAAACATTTGATTTTATTGAATAAAAAGATTTATAAAAACTTGAGAAATATAAATAAATTTTATTTGACAAATTATAATGCAGCTTTCAGATATGGATCATAACCTTGACTGTTGACTTACTAAATAAAAGTCAATTTTTATTTGAGTCAACTATTTCTTGCTTCTTAAAGATACATATATAAGAATACATGTGCTGGATAACATGTTCATTAAATTACACCTTCCAAAATTATATTTAAGTAAACCCACTTGAATTCAAAAAAGCAACCTTTTCTAGTTTTCTGTTCTTAAAAGGACATGCAAGATTTGGTTTTTGGCAATGCCCAAAATGGTGAACATCACAAGACTATGCCAATGGTTGTGCTTGATGCTACTCATGTTGTTGAAAACCGAATGCTCAGACGATGTTGAAATTACTCTTATCCAAAGTGCCATCGCAAAAGGAGCTGGTACCGTTTTTCTTCAAACTCTATGAACATGTGTGTGTGTTTTGGGTGATAATTTGTTGTGTGGGTGTGGTGCAGTTTGTTTAGATGGAAGCCCGCCTGCATACCAATTTGATAAAGGATTCGGAGAAGGTGTTGATAAGTGGTTAATTCACATTCAAGTTAGTCGCTTTATATATTTTATGGTTTCAATTGTAATTATCTAAATAATTTAAAGTAAAACTATTGTGGGACCCACCAGCTATGGATTTGCATAGAAAAAGAAAGATGAAATATAGCCGTTTAGAGTCTAGGGTTTAGAATGAAAATTACTCGTTGGTTTGATTCTTGACATTCATTTGTGATTAGGGAGGAGGATGGTGTGAATCGACAAAAAGTTGTCTTTTAAGAGTGAACAAGAGCAACGGAGTGGGTTCATCCAAACTTATGCAGAAGTTCAATTTCACAGGAGTTTTCAGTAGTAAGCAAGAGTTCAATCTAGGTACGTAAAACTACAATATCTTAATAAAACTCGACTTATATCTACAGTGAAAATGAAATTTATTCATTTTTTAGGCTTCTACAACTGGAATAGAGTTATCATGAGGTATTGCGATGGAGCATCATTTACAGGAGATGTTGAAAAAGTTGACCCAGTAAGTCAAAGCTTTTAAAATCTCCATCACAAACTATAGTAATTCAATGTTACTCATGTTTGCTTCTTTTTTTTCCCCTCAAATTTGCAGGCTACTAATCTTCATTATAGAGGTGCAAGGATCTTCAATGTTATTCTGGAGGAACTGCTAGCAAAAGGACTCAATAAAGCATCTAGTGTATGCCTCTCTCTCTCTCTCTCTCTCTCTCTCTCTCTGTTCTCTATGATGATTAAGTGAACTTATGTGATGGTGGCAGGCTCTTCTAACAGGCTGTTCATCTGGTGGGTTAGCTTCGATATTGTACTGTGACAAGTTTCGGGCCATGTTGCCAGCAACTAGTAAAGTAAAATGCGCTCCAGATGCTGGTTATTTTGTTCATGTGTAATTTTCTATAACTAATTTGATCAACAAATTTGAAGAAATATTTCTACTTCTAAATAGATTCAGTCTGATTTGTCTTATTTTCTAACAGGAAAGACATTTCTGGAAAATACCACTTCGAAAAGTTCTTCACTAAGATCGTTAAACTACATGTTCTCTCTCTCTCTCTCTCTCTCAAATTATACATATGTTTGTGTATAGTTTTCTTTTACTCTTACTACTGCTGTGTGTATAGTTATTTACTTATTTATACATATCATAATTCATAATGCTAGTTCTAATAAGATACCTGAATTTGGCTGTAGAATTCAGAGATAAATCTGCCACCCTCGTGTCTTTCAAAGATGAAACCTGGCTTGGTGAGCTCCACCTTTTTTCTTTTTTACTCTTACTACTGCTCTCAAAAGAATCCAGTTTGACTTTCATGGTCAAAAAAACTAAATTCTTAGCTTCAAATTTCGTATTATCATTCGAATTTTGCTTAAATTGTTGGCAACCACATTAAGCTATGTATAGACAGAAACAGGATAACAGAAACTAAAAGTTATAATAGAACATCGTACTAATAAATTTTAATTTCAAAGATACAAAAGTTGACCTCTGAAGTCAAAACCAACAATTTGAAGCTTCATTCATTGTTTAAGATGTAACAAAACTAACAATTTGAGAAATTGTTACAGTGCTTCTACCCACAATTTATTTTGCCAGACATCAAGACACCAGTGTTTGTCATAAACTCGGCTTATGACTCATTTCAGGTTCACCATCTTTATGTGTGTGTTTTTGGTGTTACTGTGTGATTCCGTGTGTAAGTGTGATGCTAGCTCAACTTGTGTTGACTTGATTTGACTCGATATTGCATTCAAGGTACAAAACATCTTAGCACCAAAGAAGGCTGATAACCATGATTCGTGGTCTGCATGCAAGTTGAACATATCAAATTGCTCCCCTACCCAACTCAAAAGATTGCAAGGTCATTCTTCCTTGTGAACCCTAGATGCGTTAGCGAGTTGTATAGTATAACCATATGTGTATTGAGCTTCCAAAAATTTATGTTTTCTTTACTATCAGAATTTAGGTCAGATTTCATAAAGACATTGAGGTCAGGAATGGGTAAATCCAAATTCAACTCCACGGCAAGAGGCTTGTTCATCAATTCTTGTTATTCCCACTGCCAAACAGGGAATCAGCTTAATTGGCTAGGAGATCCTGCTTCGAAATTGGATAACAAGGTAAATATTGTTTCATCTCTATAATTTGTATTATAAACTTTGACCTTTTTCAGTCAAACAGAGTGCCTTACAATCCCAAAATATCAGGTAGCATTTTGCAGCAAAAATCGAGTGCGATACTAATCTCCTAATGTAGTTAGCCTTGTAGTTTAATGTAGATTTCAGTTTTGTTCAAAGATTTCTTAAATTATATCAATAAGGAAGTTAAAATGCAACTCATTTGACTTTTTAAAGTCAAAGTTTGTCTTATTTTCGGGTGGAGGGAGTATTTATGTTGCTTTTCTATGTTTTATGTTGACATCATCTTAATGTGATCTGCAGGCTATTGCCGAGGTGGTTAGCGACTGGTTTTATGAGAGAAACACAACTCAATTGATCGATCGCCAGCATAAATTGCCTCAACAGTGTTGATTAGTCACATACGTTAACTTGAACCAATGGTTTATGAAAAATAATGTTGTTATGTTACTTGGTACTATGTTATTCATCAAATAATATACATAGAGAATCATGCAATTGCTCTCAATATCCATTATTATTAAAATGTAAGGAGATATGGAGCACTGACTTATGAAGAGTATCCAGAATTTAGGGAAGTACAACAACAGAAGCAGCATGTACATACCAAGTAAAATGTGCTTCATAATAATGAAGTACTACAGAACCTGTATTACTTCATAGGTATGAGAAATACGAAGAGGGGACTGCTTTGAAACAGGTCTGTCTTCTGACCAAAGTTCTAAATTTACAGTCCCGCAATCCCAATGAATAAGACACTTGTAAACCTGATCAGTGTTGAATTTGTTGACTAAACCCAAGCCAAGGCACTTGTCAACCAGCATCCATTCACCTAAACAAGTAAAATTAAACAAATTAACAGTTTATAGAAAATAAACTGAATATTTAAGTATGGACAGGTCTGGAATGTTGGGTAACGAGTTCGGGTCAAAACAGGTGATTTTGGTTTACGCCTGAAACACTTTCTGTCCAAACTTCTTTTAAATTTTCTATTAATAATCTGTATAAAAATGGTTACAATAAAAGTTTAATAATTGAATGTAACCAATTTACCCAATTTTTAAGTAAATGGGTCTGAATTACCACCTGTAGTTTATTAGATGAAACATTACCATTTGGGCGAAGATCCCCTTCATAGAGCTGCTCGCCGGATTCTGGCCATACATCATGCTTTGACCCGTTGATGGAGGTAAATGAGACATATGATTCGGTTGGGTGCAATAGACCAAATGTTGGATGTATTCTTAAACAAACAAGCCTAGGAAATGACGAAATAATTAGGGAAGCACAAAAATTAACACAAACAAGTATTATAAACTAAAAGAGAACACATAACTGATGGTACACCTGACCTTGAATAGCCTCCGGAACCAGCACCAACATTGCGTGCTACAAGACTTGAGTCAATCTTGAAAAGATTAGGGTTATCTTGTGAGATCGATATATTTCTTTCAATAGCTAATCCACCTCCAACGTCACCTACCATTTTTAAAGATTCCGTCTCTCCTGCTTGCTCAAGATCCCGACTGTGCAAAAGCGGAATTATTATTTTTCTTGAATGTGTAGGGAAGGTAATCTTTCAAGATTTAAATATAAACTCACTCAAGGACAGTATACTCTTCAGTACAGCCAGCAGAACGGTACTCAGTACCACTGTATTCTTCATACCCATTAATCTCAACCCGACTATGAAGCCACTGAGTTCCTGTCACAAAATCCAACATATGATTAAGGATACATTATATTTGGATATCTTTGTCAATGAAGATACACATAGTTTATGAGAAATGTTTGACCATTTATATATAAATCTTAAGTACCTTTCTAATAATGATAAGGTATGAAACAGATGAACCCTAAAACAAAAATGTTGCGTAGATTAGGATTACCGGTAGGAAGGTGCTCCATAGAAATAATACGGCCTCCAATCCACGGGACCACTTTCAGAGCCCATTCACCACATTTAATTTCCACAGGAGTTCCTGAAAGCTCAATCCCTTTACGTCCAGATGCCTTTTCAGCATCAGGAATAAGCTTCGCGGTTTCTGCAGTTTACATTAGAAAAAACAAATGAAAAATATAGGTAAAAGATCAAGCTAAAAAAATAGACAAAGTATTGAAAAGAAGCATAGTTACCCATCCGAATCTTGTAATTGTTCTTGCTAGCAGAAGTTAGCTTTGACACTTCATTTTCTGATGGCATAACGATCTGCAGATCTTCTCCATCAGTACCCCATGCATCTACCTGAAAATAGAAAGAATAATGATTGAAAACCAAAAATGGGAAAAATAAAATACTGAGGAAAACAGATTAGATAAAAAAAAGGAACACAAACCCTAGCTCCTTCACCAAGCAATAAGTGTACATGCAAGCGTCGATTTGGCCTCACCAACAATCCTTCAGTCTTGGAAACACTCACTGTGATAACTGAAGACTTGAGCTCAGCTATGTAAGTTGTCAGGAGATAACCTCCATTGACATATTCATATCCATCACCATCATCTTCAAAGAGAACACCTTCAGCTTTACCTGCAGTTACAAATTCAACTATGTAAAACATTATACACTAGTTTATAGGTGGCAAAGATCCAATTACTTGAGGATGGGTGGATTTCTATTTAGGTTCAAATGGGTCAAATTATAAAATCTAGCTAAAAGGGAAACATGCGAGACTGGTGAAACTCAGCCGAGCATACTTCTATTGAATACAACCTCCTAACCCGTTTCTATTCAAAGATTTAGATTATTATTGTGATAATATTTCTTTCCTAATCATAATTAACGTATTAAATGTTTCTGCTAAAAATATAAAATGGCCAAAGAGAGTTTGTGGGTCAACCCAACCAACTTGGCTTGTTTTGCATTTCATACTAGAAAATACCAAGTTCAATCCAAACCCGTTTTTGCCTGTTATTTAACCCTCCCAACCCATGTATTTTTCCATCTCTACTTCTGGTGAATAAACTAAAGATCGATGAGCTTCACCATTTTCATCCAAAGCAACAAGCAACGAAAGATCATCATTTGGATTAGCTTCACCAACATGTTGATGAGCCGGACCAAATGGGATAATTGATCCACCTTGTAGATACAATGCTGGTAAATCCTGAGAAAAGTACAAAATAATGAAACCGTTCATCAACATAATGCAATTAGACTACCATAAAAGATATTCAATTAAACAATTTTTGTAGGGGATTCTTACCGGATGGGAATCTTCAAAATCAAAACTCATCCAAGTGCCCTTAGGCAATGTATGTTGCAATTGATGCACCCCAAGATCACTCATGGTGCTGCCACATTAGAACATTAGATCAGTAGTATATCCCTATAAACGAACAATAATATAATAACTACAAAAAAAGGATAACCTTGCATATACAAGAAGTGGCCCCAACAAGAAGGAAATCTCATTTCTTCTTAATTGGATATCCTTCGAATCTACAAAATAATTTTCAAAGTTGAAGAAACCCATACTCAAAATAAACACATTAATAGATCAAGAACATATAGCATCAACGCATACCAGCAAAAAAAGCAGGAGCTGCCACTGGTAAACCTTTTGTATGTGCCAAGTAAAAAAGGGTATATATGTGTGGTATAAGGCGGTACCGCCTCTTTAGTGCCAATCGACAAACTTCTTCACACTATAAAGACAAAATTAGAAAATGCAATATTTAATTTATTGATATCAGGTCTTTTCTGCATTGTTTAACGTTAACTCAGGAAGCCTACCTCCTCCCCAAAGGACCAAGGCTCGTGATCAATGGTTCCCTTCTCAGAATGCCCACGACAAAATGGAAACATGGCTCCAACACCAACCCATCTTCCAAATAATCTGGGTGTTGCATTACCAGCAAATCCACCAATGTCGGGCCCAGAAAGCGGTTGACCACTAAGCCCCTAAATGGCAAATAATAATTGAGCAAGGACATGAAATTTGAATAATTTATCTCAAATCAAGCTTAAATAATGTTCAGCAGTTTTGCAGAATTTTTTACATTATCTTACCAGTTGGAGTACCATAGAGATACTCATATGTAGGTGTTCCCAAGTAGAAAGATTATCTCCTGTCCATGTGGCAGCATACCTCTGACTCCCTATAAACCCAGCTCGAGTAAGAACAAATGGGCGTTTATTTGGATTAGCTAATTTCATGCCTGTGTATGTTGATCTCGCCATGAGCATCCCATATACCTAAATGAGAAAATATATTAGTAAATTGTTCAGAATCCATCCACGCTAACTTAGAATAGAGGTGGCAACATGGACTGGTCAGGAGGGGTGGGTAACGTGTCTAATGGTTCAGTTCAAGTTTGGGGTTGTTTTTTGTCTACTTAACTTTTTTCTAAAAATAAATATCTTTTAAGTATGATTACAGAAACCAGATTACTACATAAATATCAAATTTTTATGAAACAGGTTAGGTGGTTGTATGCATTTAGTACACTTTGGTCGACATTTGACCCATTTAAACTGTTCCTTTCTAAGTAAAACTTTTGATTTGGGCCATTTGAGAACAAGCAAATGGGTCGAACTTGCGACCTCTAATTAGCAAGGACTAGTCTATTCAGTGATAAACATGCATAATAAACAAATGAAGTAGCTTACATTGTGATAGTGCAAATGGTTTTGACGACCACCAAGTTCATCATCTCCCCTGTGAATGTTACTCTCAGGCATTGTTTTTGTTATGGACTGGCAGAAGGGAAACAAATCCAGTGAGATAGTGATTAATATTTAATAATTCAAAAAGAAAATGTATAAAATAAAAGGTGTAAACATCACCTTGAAAACAGCTGGTTCGTTCATATCATTCCATATGCCATCCACTCCATTTGATATAAAATCTTTCACAAGATTAGCCCACCATGAACGAGCTTTCTCTTGAGTAAAGTCAGGGAAAACACAAGGTCCTGGCCATACCTCACCTTTATAAAAAAGTGAGATGCAAATTGTGAGAATAAACTTATAAACAGTTGAAAAATAAAGGCTATAGACCTACCAACAAAGGGCTTCCCATCTGCTGTTTGAACCCATATATCCTTTTCTGATCCACTATCATAAACAAAATAACCTTTTTCATGCTTAATCCCAGGGTCAAGCATCCAGATAGCTTTAAAACCAGCACCATGAAGATCATCCGCTAGAGATTTTGGATCAGGAAAATTCTCCTAGAAATAGTAATAGGATTCGTAGATTATTAAATAGTTAGCATCAATTATAAACTCGGATAAATTTGTATGTATATGTTTTTAAGAACAATGAAAAATGGATTAATTGATTGTTGTCATAATACGATGACAAAATCCAATTTAAGACGTATGTAACATAGCAGTTAGTACAAGAAAACGTACATGGTCAAATGTGAAACATCGAAAGCCATCCATGTAGTCAATATCCATCCATATGACATCACAAGGTATACCTTTATCTCTAAATGTCTTCGCAATCTGCATAATAAAACGAAAAGTCAGAGAGATTTTGAGAATCACAAATATCTAATGTGACAACTAGAAAATCTTTTAAATAGAAACCAATATTATGTGCACTAGTATCATGACATAATTACGATTAATAAATATGGTGAATGTTTTAAATAGGACAATCTAACACACCTCACGGACACGTAAATCAGAGTCATAGCTCCAACGGCACTGTTGATAGCCCAGTGACCACTTTGGTGGCATAAAAACAGTTCCTATCAGCAAAATTACCATGATGTCATGTCAATAAAAACAAGGAAACTTATAACCGATATTTGGTTCACAAGAAAAAAGCCTGTATTTAAAATGATCAACCAGTTCTTTAAATACGTTACCAAATACACAGTTCAGGAAATTAAATTACCGATTGCTCGTGACAATGATGTCAAAACAGTGGTTGCTGAAGCAAATGGACCAAATGTGATCACAGGAAAAGGAAACAGAGCAATGAACTTTGCTGTAGATTCTTTACGCAGATCAATCTGTTGAATATTTTAAAAATTCGTATAACGACTATATATAGCAAATCATTCAGAAAATGAAATATTGATATATAAGTGAGGAATTTCATTCACCTCACAGCGTTCTGTTGTATCGGCAAGAATCCCTAATGCCTCTCCATTAGGAAGGATGGCCAGAACCCAAGGATGTGACTGATACAAGGATGTGGTTCCACTCCCATAACCCCATGCATCAGTATTCCAAGTAAAAACCTGAATTTGTAAATTGTGAATATGTAAAATTCAAAATAAACGTACATAAAAACATTAAAAAAAAAGAAAAATGATGAAAACCTACCCTTTTCCCTGTTCTTTCAAGCTGTCCGCTAACTTCCCCTGTTCCATAAAACGAGGTTCCTGCTGGAAGCTAGTTACCATGTTCACTAGCTTTAGTGATATGTATAAAACTCGTGTTTTTACACAATGAAAAAATCCAGCAGAAATAGATGCTATTTATAAGCAGGTATAGCTTACCTCAAAATAGATGATTTGTTGTCCGGCAATATGTTCAGAAGTTGGGATGTATGATGGAAGTTTTGGATTACTCATGAGGGGTGTGTCCCTTTGATTTTGATTAACAAAAGAAAGACTAGGAAATGCCGTGTTTCTAGCATCAGCAGAAGAATCAAACCTGAAAACACCTTCTTCTAGAATTGGTTCAAAAACCATTTTACATGCCTTGATCTCACCATCCATAGATGTCCCTACATTCTCTCCCATCTTAGACCCTACTAAGATTCTGTGGATTGTATTCTTATTGTTGTTCCTACAAAACAGCTAAGCTTTTCAGTTGATTTTATACCATAATCAACTCAATGCTCTTTATACTTGCTACATGAACAAATGATTATACATATATAACTTTACAACTTGACATTCAGACAATCGAAAATCCAAGAGATAAAATTTATAGAAACTCTTCCAGGATCAAATGGTTCAGTTTGAATTTTGAGGTCAAACCTATAAACTTGTAAAATTCAAGATATTCTAAAATCTAGTTAATGATATAAGATTTGCACATGCCAAATGTTCCAAGGCTCTACTTTACTTAACAGACTATCTCAAAACATTGAGGATTTTAAGCCTGTTTTAAAGTCAAGTATTTAGCCTGTTGGACCACTCAATTCTAGCTTACATATGTTGGGAATTTCGTAGTAGTAAGTAGTAACTCAGCATGTTCTACAGCAAAACGAAATATTCAGATAATTCTGCTTCCAAACATCAAGAATCTCGAACTTGTATCAATAAAAGTCAAGATTTTGGATACTAATCAACGCAACCCAGTATGTTCAGTTGTATTCATCATCTGAAGGCGAAAATGGATTAAGAAAACTAAACTACGATTAACTAGATGTAAATGAGTGTATGAATCGGTACCTGAGATAATAACCGATATTGTGAGAAATCGAGTTGGGATTCTTGACAAATTTTAAAAACTCGTTCGGAAACACATAAGTGGGAGTGGAAATTGAAGTTGGGAAGCTATGAATTGAAGGTCTGCTGGTTGTCGCTCTTCCCATTTGTGGTTGATGAGTGGTTATTTATACTAGGATCAGTGAGAGCCCAATAACAGTACGACATTGGGGTAAACAGTTTATCGAACAAATGTGCGAATACGATCAAATTTCCCTCAAACACGTGTAGGCAATAGTCGTACATAACCATGAGAGCCCATGTCATTTTTACCTACCACATTTCTGGTCCCACTAACCCTTAGGCCTTCCGTATGGCCAGACCCGAAGGTCCCGGGTTCCCTTCGGGTTCCTCGGGTTCCTTCGGGAACACCCTTACGGGTGGGGGTTCGGGTATGGAGGCCGGGTCCGTGAAACCGATCGACTTTTTTTTTTATTTCTTCAATGTCCAACGGCTAGTTTAAAAAAAAAAAATCTTTCCCAACCAACGGCTATATATACGTTACATATATATATCTTAATTTTTTTTTTAATTCTCCTATAAATACCCAAACCATTTCTTTAACATTTCATCCAAACTTTCAAACTCTAAACTTTCAACTTCTCTTCCAAACTTCCAACTTCAACTTCAACTTCTCTTCCAAACTTCCAACCTTTCATCCAAATAAATCAACATGGATCCTAGGCGCAACCGTGGTCAAAACCCGGATTCAACCACACCGACGTCTACCGGTTTCCCGCTCGGGTTTTCACAATATTCAGAATCACCCGG
>JAUEJL010086661.1:0-14679 GCA_032274825.1 Drosophyllum lusitanicum
TATGGTAAGTTGGTGTCATGTTCAATAGGCAATTAATTAAAAAGCATCTCAACCTCAAATTAATTCAACTAGATTCGATCTATCTGATCGATGTCCACACTTTGATCGGGTCACCCCTTTGTTTCGATCCAATGATCACCAATAATAAATAAATTAATGAATAAATAATTAATGAATTTGCTGATCGATGGATGGATCAAAAGTACGTACGTACGTACCGATAATGAATGAATGAATGATCAAACGAATGAATGAATGGCAGACGTCGACAGAATTAGCAAAGAGAGGTTGTTATCTCTGAAGCAGGGAAGAAGTTCATCACAAGCAGCAGCAACATGGTTTGATGATAATTGCAACGTCGTAGAGAATAATGGGTCGGTGGTGGATGGAATCAGCAGAATATGGGAAGATGTTGGGGTGTTTCTTGTCAAGATTTACGAAATGGGTCAGTCAGACCCGAGGCAGGTTATCTTTGCCGTTAAATCAGGGTTGGCATTAGCTTTTGTTTCGATTCTCATATTTTTTAAGGAACCGCTTAGTTACATCAGCCAATATTCCATATGGGCAATCCTCACTGTCATCGTTGTATTCGAATTCAGCATTGGTAACTACCTCCTTCAATTCCTTGAAAGAATTAATTACTTGTTCATTTACTTAGTTTATATATATAAATAAATAAATAATAATAAAATAGATCTATCTATCTTCTTAATTAAATTTATAAAAAATAATTTTAATAATAAATAAATAAATAGGAGCAACCCTGAGCAAAGGATTTAATCGTGGTTTGGGGACATTTTCGGCGGCAATACTTGCACTGGGAATTGCTCAAGTGTCGGTGTGGGCTGGGGAATGGCAAGAATTTGTAGTTGTCATCAGCATCTTTATAGCAGGTAAGCTTAATTAATTAGTTAGTTAATTCGTTTTATGTATGTATTAGTATTAATTAGTGTTAATTAATTAAAATATTATTAGGCTCTGTGTCAAGCTACGTCAAATTATATCCATCAATGAAGCCATACGAATACGGATTCAGGGTTTTTATGTTGACATTTTCTATAGTACTTGTCTCAGGAACTTCACATTTTTTTAGAACAGCAGTTTCTCGACTGTTATTAGTTGGAGTCGGGGCAAGCATATGTTTGATTGTAAATATATGTATTTATCCAATTTGGTCGGGTGAAGATTTGCACAAATTGGTTGTCAAGAATTTCAGGGGTGTCGCTACTTCATTGGAAGGTACGCACGTATGCAATTCAACTCTAATTAACTCGATCATCCACACTTTTAGTTGAATTGAATTGAATTGAATTTTGAGTAGAATGCGTTATGAGTTACTTGCAAAATGTGGAATATGAGAGGATACCTTCAAAAATCCTTGTATACCAGGCCACCGATGACCCCCTCTATACCGGATATAGAGCAGCTGTACAGTCTACAAGTCAAGAAGATGCGCTGGTACGTACTACTACATAGTCTTCTTTAATTTCTCTTCGATCTATTCTATTAATATTATTATCAAGTCTTCTGGATTTATTTTGGTTGCTTGCAGTTGGGGTTTGCAATTTGGGAACCTCCCCACGGGCGTTATAAAATGTTGAGATATCCATGGGGTCAATTTCTGAAAGTTAGCGGTGCATTGAGACACTGTGCTTTTATGGTTATGTCAATGCACGGCTGCATACTATCAGAGATACAGGTACGTAGTTTAGTTACCTACAACCTATCTACCTAATCTATTTCTCCTGGGTCGATCGGTTTCCATCTTATATTAATACTATCAGAAAAGAGAAGAGACATGCTGATGGTTGGTTATATATATATATATATATATATGCATTATTGATATTCTTTTTTTTATATGCATGTAGGCCGCACCTGAGTTGAGACTGATGTTTAGAAACGAGATTCAAAGGGTCGGGATTGAAGGTGCGAAAGTACTGCGAGAGTTGGGAAACAAGTTAGAGAAGCTGGAAAAACTAAGCCCCGGGTTTGACCTGCTTGAAAAGGTACACGAGGCTGCAGAGGAGTTGCAAATGCTGATAGATGAAAAATCATACCATCTTGTCAAGTCGGAGAAATGGGCAGCTGCTAGAAGACCCAAAGAGTTTGAAGATCCTGATCAGCTTCAGGATTTGAAAGACGAGGAAACATTAACCAACGTTGCTGCAGCTACCAGAATAGATTCCTTGTCGTCGGCAGCTTCTTTGAAGCCATGTCATACGACCACCTTGAGTCGTCTTCATATCACAAATATTTCCATGAATATTATTAATAACTCTTCTGAAGAGCAGTTACATTGGCCTTCACGTCTCTCGGTTCTTGGGGACGCCATTCTTAATGAACGTGAGGTAAGAACGTATGAGAGTGCAAGTGCTCTGTCTTTGACCAATTTCACATCTTCCTTGATCGAGTTTGTTGCAAGGCTTCAAAATCTGTTGAACTCCTACCAAGAGCTTAGCGAAAAGGCTAAATTCTCGGACCCAACAAATTAACCCCACACCGCGCCCCTTAATTAATTCCATCAAACGCATATATGCGGCTCGCTTGCTCGCCGGATTGAACCTAGCTAATTAATTAGTTTCTGGCTCGATATAGCTGATGGAGTTAGCTAGGATCTAGCTATATATATATCCCTGGTTCCTTGCATTGATTGCTTATCGATCTTTGTCTCTCGGTCGATCTCCTCTCTAATTAATTAATATCTTTAACTTATCACAGCTGGTTATGGAAGTACATTAATTACGTTTTTCTTGTTTCCAGGTCTTCTTCATTTTTCAGTTCTTTGCCTTAAATTTATTTTCAACAGAATTTAGAGACGACGTCAAATGTGATGCTAAGGAAAAACTAAACAGTCCTGCAGGCATGAACACACAGTGGGCACGATATTACTTAGACATGCCTACAATTAAAGAACCATGGGAACAGAAATATGCTAACAAAAAATATGATCCGACTCATTCACTTCTTCCTCTAGGCCTAACTACGGGCCGACTTCATTTTAAATGCATATTAATACATACTTTCCTCCTCAAAAGGGGTTTTCTCTTCGAGGCCTAAATCCTTTAGTGTCAAAATAAGTCCACTAGAGGGGTCATCTCCTGATTCAAGAAGAAAGAACTTGGGTGAGTTACATTGGTGACAAATAAACCATAATTAAGTCTACATATGTTTCTATTAGCCAAATTATGAGCTTGCCCCGAAGTTGAAAAGAAAACGGGTTGAAAAGGTTTAAAACGCGTGCAGAGTATGTAAATATGACAACTCTGACAATTCAAACGATCACATAAACTAAAGAGCTACAATCCTTTGGAAAGTAAAAAGCATTCCGTGCATTTTTAAAACATGAAAATTAGGGTTTTGACATTCCTGCGTCTTGGCCATTGTAATTAAGATTTTTATAAAAAGCAAACTATGCAATTTGAGTCATATAAATACGCGTCAATTCTTTATTTTTTTAAAATTGTAATGAACTATAATTTAATATTGCGTAACGATTTATGATAGCAGGTTGTGCCAGCCAATATCACACACAATATTAATTTCGGGAGATTAAATTGCAACTGTTTTAAGTTTCTCACATTCAACATTAAAACAAAAGCAATTCATTACACTTACATACACTTAATCGTTCATTGTACGCTAAGATAATTTACGACAATCAAAGCTTGTATGTTGACTTTGTGAAACTAAACAAGTTGTGCATACTCGACTTCAAAGATATAAATCTTGTATGCGATATTTGTTTTGTAAATAGTTAGTTTAGTTTAGATTGGGTTTGGTGTTTTATATTTGTTTTTAGTTAGTTTAAAAATCTTCCATCATCCTAAGTATTCTTTTCACAGTAGCTGCGTCAAGCTAAACAGTTATTGGCCTTATTTCTCTTTCAAGATAGGGGGGAATTGACATCAACATTCACACTTCGGATAGCTTTTGATTAAAATATTTGAAAGCTGCTGCTTTTTATTCAGGGAAACGACCTACTAGAAGCTCAGTTCTATGCTTATGCTTGTTCATTGAATTAACAAGTATTCGTGTTTTGCTTTAGCTCCCATTTCATTTTATGTTACTTTTTACCTTTTTGCAATAAACAGAAGGTAATTTGTAGAGGGGGGAGGGGGGGGGGGGGGACAGAGAGAGAGAGAGACCCAGCACAGTCTCATTGTGGCAATAGGCCTCGAACAGATATTACATGGAGAGGAGAATGGCTATAGACATATCAATCAAAATCCCGTAACTAGCACCAAAGATATCTCATACTTTTCTATGTTGCTTAGCAGACATCGCACCAGTACCCCTACCTGTCTCTAGTTGTCACTGTTTTTCTTCAACATTATTGCCGCTGTCTTTACCATCTTCAATAACACCTAACTTACCCTCCAATTCTCTCTCCTTTTCTTTTTCACTACCTTTTTCCCCATCAATATTTTCTTCTTCCCTTGAAGATGACAAAATATCAGATTCCAGGCTGTCTATTGGTGGTTTCTCACTTGCTTTGACATTGCTGCTTTTATTCAGCTGCAGCTTCCTTTTTGTCTCTTACTTCTCTCCTTAGTGGCAGGTTCCAGCTTCTTCTTTGGTTTCTCTCATAACTTCAAACACGTTCATGTTTTCATCCACTCTACTTATCTCTGATTCACCTCTTCTCTTATGTCTCCTTCGCTTCCTCTTTTTCTCTTTGCTTTTATTATGTTCATCAAGTTCTTGAGAGACCAAGTCACAGTCCATCTTGTTATTTAAGTTTTCACCAACTTCAACATTACCCTTCTCGCACATACCCTCAGCAAGAGATGGTATTCTACCCTGGGATTCCATTTTGTTTGTTGGTCTTTTATCATTGATGCTTCCTTCAACCAATTGCACTGTTCCACCAGTGATGGTGTCATGTTTCATCTTGTTTCTTGTTGGTGATTCGTCACAATCAACACTCGTCTCACCTGACCCTCTACCATTCACTTTCTTATCTACTTCTGCTTCACCTTTTACCACCCTCCTCTTTTTATGCTTTTTTCTAACTAGTGCTGTAACAGGTTCTTGCTCATTGTTTGATGATCCCATTTCTTTTGTTGGAACTTCTTCAACACATATAGTATTCTTATTAATCTTTTCTGTCCCCTGCTGCTGCTGCAGCAGCATTATTCCATCCTTTGCTTTATGCTCCCCAGCCCTGTTTTGACCTGCTCCTCCCCTAACCTCAACTAAATGTACTTGAGCTTCCAGCTTATCACCTCTTACCCTCTTCTTTCTCAGCTTTCTTTTAGGTTCATCACCCAGTGACAGTGATGATTCACAGTCCCTGGTTAATGGTTTACCATTTACCTGTTGCTTCTCTCTTTGTGTTTCCTCAATGATAACACCATTTCCAGCTGCGATTTCTTGTTGTTTTGCAATCGCCAAGTCATGCTCTACTTGGTTTGTTGATTTCATAACATTTAAATGTAGTTCAGCCTCTGAATAGCCATGTATAATATTATTCTGCTTTCCATCTGCAGCTCCATTATCAGTACTCACCTCATCCTTGCAGCCATCTTGCTTCAGAGCCATTTCCAGCTCTACATCTTGCTTCCCCTTCTTTTGGCTTTTCCTGAACATGTAAAGAGTTAAAAATACGCATCAAGCTTTGTATCTATAACTTATAAACTTGAATAAATGCAGCAGCGGCAGCAAATAGAACAGGGACAGGCAATAATGGAGCAAAGCACTGCATGTTGCCGAAAGAAAATTTCTCACCTTGCAGAAACGATTGATTGTGATACCCTTGGTGTTGGCGTTGCATGCCAAAAAACAGATGGACGTGGGCGATCTCGGGATCTTAAAATCTGACAGCACATGAAGGATTTGGTTTTCAAAGTAGAGTTTAGCCAAAGCATCAGACAGATTCAATTTGTCCAACATACCAACAAACAAGAATAGATAACCAAGAATGCATCAACATAAAAAGCTATAACACACATGTATGTATATGCATACCCTAGGAGGCATTATTACGCCACGGGGAAGCTTAGGAATGTGAGCATGAGAAGGACACTTATAATCGACTGATCTGTAATACAATACACGGAACACAGCACTTGTTAGCAAATCACAAGATACTACCCATACACTTGTTGCGTTTAGATATGAATAAACATACATCACAATATCTCGTTTGAATCTCAGCTTGCCAACAGCAGGTGAAGGTACATTGCAGGGGCAAACAGGTATATCAGAGATGCACAGATATCCATTCATCCCGCCACTGCACGACAATATCAGCAAGTATCCATATAAATGGCTTACAAGAACAGTTAAACCTCGTCTACTTCACAACATCAAGTCAAAATTTTTGTTCCCATAAGATTTAGTGAGCAAGAAACCATAGATTTAAGATCACAAAAAAGGAAACCTTTCATGCCTCTTAAAGGTTGTCTTCAACTCTAGTCGGACTCAAAAAGGAAAAAGAAGCGGAAACAAAAAGGTAAAGGAATTTATTCTAATGCCAATAATTAAATCCGAAAGAGCTCAGTCTTGTAAGCAAAGACTTTGTCTTTATAGATCCGCATTATAAATGGTCACATTCATCAAGCAGCGATCCAAGAGCCTTGCAATAGTGACACAAGTGAAAGACGTGGGAATTCAATCATACAATTTTTCCCCTGGAGAGTTACTACATCTTCACTATACAATAGATTTATTTTTATTTTTTTTGTCAAGCAAAAGATTAACTATTGATAATGTAGGATTTTCCTGTGAAAGAGATGCCGATGACAATCACACAAGTTTATGCCAAGAGGAAAAAAAAGGGGGTTCTATTAATGATTACCGAAGACATTATATACAAAAACACTTGTAGATGACGCACACCTGAGTTCTGGATTAATTTCGATTTGTAACTCTGAAGTTGGAGCACGTAACAGATTTTTCTTTATGACTTTAGCCAAGGAATGCTTAGCATGAACAAATACCCTGTCCCTGCCAAACCTATTTCTTCGTTTTTCTTCATCCTAAGTAAAAGTGATTCACAATAACAGAATGAACATTCGAAGTAAACAGAAGGAAAAATATTTGTGAGAATATAATTACCGTCAAGGTATGCTCCACTTTCGCAGTCTCAGAAAGAAGACGTGACTCATCAATAAATGGTAATTTACAGACACCCTACCATGAAAAGAAAATTTGTACGTAAACAAGGCGCCCTTGGTCTATAAAAAACAGATTCTAATTGTGTTCAGCATTTGGGCAGCCTTTTCATCTTCTATCCCATTTCAAAGAGCACGCTGTAACTAGAAACAAGATGATACAAGGGCTTGTAAACAGTTGATACCTGCCAAACATGCTTCTTCCCAGTCATATCAACCTCAGCATCTATCAGTATCAGGAAGAAAATAGGAGAGAGAATAGTAAGTGCCATAAAAGATGAACATGCATCACTGTAATACCATCCCAAATAAGCATCACATACCAACATATATAAGTTGGACACGTTTACAGCTAGTATAATTCAGAAACCCACAGTGCTTCAGACAAGTTTAATTGAAATCATGCAAGATTAAGAGTTTACAACTGACTGCAAATTAGAATATAGTAATGTCTCTCACACAAGAAGAGTTAACAACCTTTCGGGTAGAAGTCCAAGATTGGTGACGATGTATTTGTCATCAATTCCCTGTAGAACAAAGGAAGTGCTTGTGCACTAGATGTTTGTGCACAGGTTGGTTAGTTGGTTATACATATACTACTATGTATCTCTTTATTTATAGATATCATATGAGTTAGTAGACTTGTTAAAACACACACGCACACAGAGACCGACCTTGCTGCAGGCAAGACACCCAGTAGCTGATCTAAGGGCTTGAAAGGCTGACCAAGTGTGAAGTTAATCTCCAGCTTATCAAGTCCACAAAAGTCGGAAGCAAATGGTGCGTAATGATAAGGATAAAACCTGCTTACACATAATGAATTTTTACCAACCACCACAAAACACAGAGTATGAGCACTTTAAAACTTCCTCCAAACCCCACCCTTTGCAGTTAATTCAACTACGATTCACAATCCTTTCACTGAGAAATTCTTTCCCACAATTCATTAAACCCCTGAGCTGGCCAACAATCTAATCTAAAGTTACAATATTAACCAATAAGAAAGCTAAATCAACTTATGTTTAGGAGGCATGAAAACATCTTTACTTTTATATTGTTATTGATAACTCTGCATTGATTACATCATCAGTCTACAGAGGAAATTCAGGTAGAAGAAAGTTGCAGATCTAAACCTGATGTAGCTGATTCTTTTCTCGATGCCTAAACTAATGCTATAAATAGTGAGGGCAGGTCAATTGTAACAACTGATTCATTTTTCATCTAATGCAATTCTCTCAAAGATTTCTCTAAATTTCCTAACATATTGGTATCAGAGCGTGGTTCTGATTGACACACTTATGGTTGGCTTTGTAGATTCGGTTCTTCCTTCAGCGATTGATCAAGGTGATCTGATTTTTTGATTTTTGCTTCTTCCGATTACAATCTTCATAATCAATTGTGTCAATCTTGAAGTCTAATTAGAGGTAGAGGGATTCAAGGTGGAGGGTGACGGCAATTAGAAATCAACTGGAGTTCGATTCAAGGTGGAGCAATTGAAACCAGCGATTGATTGG
Organism: Drosophyllum lusitanicum; assembly: GCA_032274825.1. Classification (NCBI taxonomy): domain Eukaryota; kingdom Viridiplantae; phylum Streptophyta; class Magnoliopsida; order Caryophyllales; family Drosophyllaceae; genus Drosophyllum; species Drosophyllum lusitanicum. Next base: position 8,633 of record JAUEJL010086661.1, read on the forward strand.
AGACTTGCAAAACATAATTAGTTGGTACTGGAGCGTATCTGAAATTAACGATCAATTGGTACTGGCAATTGAAATTCAAGATCGACTGGTACTGGCAATTGAAATTCACGATCGATAGATGATCGACCGACTGTAATTGGTGATCAATTGGCGATTGTGTTCAATTTTAGGGGGATAGCGACTGCAATCTGTGATTTGTTGGTGATCAACTAAGAGTGTAGAACAGTCAAAATTGGAGTTCTTACTCCTTGGATCAGGTTATCTGGTGATTGGTTTTTTTTGGTGTTGTAACACTTTCTTGAAGATCTTTCTTGTCTCGGTTCATTCAAGAAGTTGAGGATGCCCCCACAAATGATCAAAATCGATAAGTTTACCGGGAAGAACAATTTCAGTTTATGGCTTATTAAGATGAAAGCTCTCCTAAGACAGCAAGGAATTTGGATTCCCTAGTTTGGTGAAAGACCGGAATACATGACCGACGTTGATTATAATCAACAAAATGAAACGGCAGACAGTACTATCTTGTAGTCCTTTGCGGACGAAGTGATTTACGAGGTCGTGGATGAGGAGACTGCTACATCTTTATGGCTAAAACCGGAAAGTCTCTACATGATAAAATCTTTAACAAACAAGTTGTTAAAGCAAATGCTGTTTTCGATTCGAATGTAGGAGGGGATGCCATTGAAGGAACATATTCACGAATTGAACTCCATTCTCATGGATTTGAAGAAGGTTGAGGTCAAGGTTGAAGATGAAGATGTTGCCCTCATATTGTTGGTTTCACTACCACCTTCATACGAAATTTGTCAATTCGTTTGTAGTTAGAAGGGACACAATTACTTTGGAAGAAGTTCGATCAAGTTTGCATTAACGAGAATTACGCCACAAAGCTTATGAAAATGGAACTGAAAACCAATATGTTGGCTCGTTGGTGGTAAATAAGGTAGAGAAAAGGGCCAAGAGAAAGGTGAAGGCAAGTGGAAGGGAAGAAGTCGATCCAAGGTTCAAGGATCCAAAGCAAGCCCAAAAGATGCATGTCACACGTGTTTTGAACTTGGACATTGGAAGAATGAATGCCCAAAACGAAATGAGAAGGCATCCGCTGCTATTGGTAAAGATGATTGGGGTTCGGAGGCTAATCATGTTCTTGCAATTCTTGACTACTTGACTCCAAAAGTCAACAAGATATATGGATTCTTGACCCCGGATGTTCGTTTCATATGACATTAAATAAGGTCTTGTTTAGTACTTATGAAAAGGTATGGGGAATGATGATCCATGTAAAGTTGCTAGAATAGGTTCTGTGAGCATCAAAATGCATGGTGGGGTGAGAACGTTGACTGATGTACGTGTACCTGCCTAGAAAAAGAATCTGGTTTCTTTGGGTTAGATTCAAAAGGTTCAAGTACAATGGTGAAAAGGGTATACTTCGGGTCTCTAAAGTTGCATTAGTGGTGATGAAAGGAGTCAAGAAAGGCACCTTGTATGTGCTTGAGGCAACACCGTTGTCAGGTCAGCTTCACCAGCTCTTAGTCTTGATAAAAACGAGTCAGATTTGACCCGATCGTGGCATATGAGACTGGGGCATGTTAGTGAGAAAGGAACTCATGCTCAGCAAGCAAGGATGTTAAAACAACAAAATTTGGAGCTGGAACACTTGGATGTTAAAACAACATTTTTGCATTGAGATCTTGAAGAAGAAATTTGTATGAATTAACCGGAGGGGTTTGTGGTTAAAGGGAAAGAAGATTATGTGTAAGCTCAAGAAATCGCCTTACAGATTGAAGCAATCTCCGAGGGAGGGGTATAAGTGATTTGATAGCTTTATGATAAGCCATGGGTTTAATCGAAGTCCCTATGATTGATGCATATATCATAAAAAGGTAGCTAATGGTTTGTGTGTGTATTTGCTACTTTATGTGGATGATATGTTGGTGGCAGCTCAAAATAAGGCTGAAATTAAGAGGTTTAAACAACTCTGTGAGTTTGACATAAAGGATTTAAGGGCCGCTCAAAAGATACTTAGGATGGAAATAGTTCGAGACAGATCTAAAGGTAAACTTTTCTTGTCACAGAAAAGTTACATTCTGAAGATGCTTTCTCAGTTTGTTATTAGGTTGTCGGTGGCTTTAGAACCTCAAATAGAGGCTGAAATAGGTTGTGGGAAGTCTTATGTATGCCATGGTCTACACTAGGCCTAACATAGCTCATGCCATTGGTGTTGTTTCACGCTATATGGCGTGTCCATGAAAGAAATATTGGGCTGCTGTGGAACGTATTTTTCCGATATTTGAAAGGTGTAGCTGATGTGGGTCTCATTTATGGAGGAAATGGAGTGATGGGGATTCGAACAGATTATAATGATAAACACAGAAATTGTAGAAGGGAAATTATTGAGTTGCTCAAATAGAAAGGCATGAATTACAGAGATAAATTCCAGGGAACCTCCCTCTCTCACAGCCAAGGGGTGGAGCCTCACTCAACAGAAAGATAAAGACGAAACAGAAAGGATCTCAAAACAAATCCTCCTTCCCCTCTTATTCCTTCTCTCCTCTAACAACCTTAGCCACTCTTGTCAATTATCTTCTTTACCCTTCTAAAATAGACCTTCAACTGAGTGGGCATGGGTTCCCTTATACCGGGCCTAATGATCTCTTCATCCGTATCAATACTCCCACCTTCCAAAGCAGTGTTGTCCTCAAGACTGAAGTCGGGAAACTGGCTCCGCATGGTGACCACATCCTCCCATGTTGCCTCTTCTAAAGGTTTACCCTCCCAATGGACCAACCACTGCTGCACATCAATGTCATGCTCTTTAACGAATCTAGAAGCCAAAACCGCAACAGGCTTAACAACATCAACTTCAGACACATCCAACTCCGGTGGTAAAGCAGACTCACTATTTCCTTTCACAGCTTTCTTTAAAAAAGAAACATGAAAAACCGGATGAATTTTGGAAGTAGGCGGAAGATCTAACCTGTATGCCACTGCGCCCACCTTAGAAACAACTATGAATGGCTCAAAAAAATGTGCTGCTAACTTTTGATGGATCCTTCCCGTTACCGATAGCTGTCTATAAGGTTTCAGTTTGACATATACCCACTCCCCGACACTAAATTGCACATCACATCGGTTCTTGTCAGCCGAACGTTTCATAACTTCTTGAGCATGAAGTAGATGATTGCGTAGCTGTCTTCATGCCTCATCTCTATCCTGCAGTTCCTCTAACACCTGCTGAACACGAACTTCCCCGGGTATAAACTGAGTAACCGTGGGAGGTTTGCGACCATACACAACTTCGAAGGGAGAGGTTCCCGTGGATCCATGAAAAGTCGTGTTATACCAAAACTCAGCCCACGGAATCCAAACTGACCAGTTCCTGGGTAGATCCACCGCGAAACACCTCAAATATGTCTCCAAACAACGGTTAATAACCTCTGTTTGGTCATCAGATTCCGGGTGATAAGCGGAGCTCATGTGTAGCTGTGTACCTTGAGACTTCAAAATTTCCTGCCAAAAACAACCTAAAAACAGCGGGTCATGATCGCTGACGATAGACTTAGGATTACCAGATGGCGTATGACCTCTTTAACAAAAATCTCCACTACCGATTTAGCCGTGTATGGATGTTTTAATAGAATAAAGTGGCTATATTTGGACAATCTATCGACTACCACCAACATGGCATCAAACCCTTTTGATTTGGGAAGACCCAAAATAAAATCCATAGACAAATGTTCCCATACCACAGTAGGAATGTCTAATAGCTGTAAGCAGTTGAACTTGCTTTAAACCGTCGCCACACGTCACATTCCCTCACATATTTCTTTACACACTCGATCATTCCCGGCCAATACAAATTAACTGTAGGCCGCGCGTAATAACATTGGAATGAATTTAGAAGTACCAGGAATGACCAGCCTGTTTTTATAAAAAAGTACCCCTTGTCGAACAGAATACCCAGGATGAGCAGATGGGTTTAGCTGCCTTATGTTCTGCAATTAAATCCGCCCCTTGTAACCAAACCGGAGTGGATAGCAAAGAGAATAATTCTCCATCCATAGCCCTCCATGACAGCGCATCAGCTACCCGATTTTCACGACCAGGTTTATAACTAATTTCGAAATTTTAACCCGGTAACTTAGCCACCCAATTTTGCTGATCCGGACTCGTAACACGTTGTTGCAGCAAGAACTTTAAACTCTTTTGATCCGTGTACACGATAAAAGTGGTTCCCAACAAATAGCAACGCCAATGTTGCACCGCCAATACTAGAGCCATAATCTCACGTTCATATGCTGATTTTGCTAAATTACGATCGCTTAAAGCCTTACTAAAATACGCGATGGGTCGATCCTGTTGCATTAACACAACCCCAATTCCCCTTCCCAAAGCATCACACCACACCACAAACGGTAATTGAAAATCGGGCAAGGCTAAAACCGGAGCAGAAACCAGTGCTTGTTTTAACTTGTTTTAACTGCTCGAATGATTCTTGCGCACCCTCGTGCCAAGCGAACCCGTCCTTAGTCAAATCGGTGTGGGGTCGAGCAATACTACCATAATGGCGAATAAACTTGGGATAATAACCGGTAAGACCCAGAAATCCTCGCAACCCCTTAACATTTTTAGGCAACGGCCACTCCACCACCGCTTCAACCTTCTTAGGGTCCATAGCTACTCCATTCCCACTGATGATATGTCTCGGGTACTCCACCGATTTCTGCCCAAAAGAACACTTTTTCCTGTTGACCACAAACAGGTTGTTTTGAAGAACAGAAAAAACAAGCTGTACATCAAGTAAATGTTGGGACGAAGAGGGACTATAAATTAAGATGTCATAAAAAAATCACCACCATTTGACGTAATAAAGGCCTGAAAATATCGTTCATAACGGCTTGAAACGTAGCCGGAGCGTTCATGAGGCCAAACGGCATGACAAGGTACTCATAGTGCCCATCATGAGTACAAAATGCCGTTTTTTCCAAACTATCCGGATGCATACGAATCAGATTGTATCCCGACTTGAGATCCAGTTTTGAAAAATATTGGGTAATTCATCAAGCAATTTATCCACCACCGGTATAGGAAACTTATTAGGAATCATAGCTTTATTCAAAGCTCTATAATCCACACACATTCTCCATGTTTGATCTTTCTTACGAACAAGAATAACCGGGCTCGAAAAGGCACTCTTACTAGGCCTAATCATACCCAACGACAACAGTTCTTGTACTTGTTTTTCAATTTCCGCTTTCTGCACGTGAGGATACCTATATGGTCGGACACAAACCAGGGCCTGAGGAGTAACAAGAGTGATAACATGATCATGATCACGAGCAGGAGGTAATCTAGACGGAGCTTGAAATACAACTGGAAACCGGGCCAATAAGGACCGGATAGCCGGATTTTGTTCCTGCATTACTGACTCTCCAACATCAGATCCTTGACAAGAAAAGGATGGAGCTAAGAACCCCTCAGAATGCAGTAGCCAGGGTTGAAGAGACTCCAGAGGACCTTGAAAGACTCGCAGCCCTTGTAAAATAACCGGAATCCCATCCAAAGAAAACTTCATCCAAGAATCTTTCCAGTTATGTAAATTATTACACAAGGTTCGAAGCCACGCCATTCCCAATATTAAATCTAAGTCACCCACATCAAAAATCAATGCATCTACCACATTCATGATGCCCAATCACAAAATGGAGGCCCAAACACTGCTGAGTTACTACAACCTTGTGCCCCTCCCCCAATTTAATTGAAATTCCTGAACAACGAGTAACAAGGAGTGCCAAAGAAGTTACCAATTATTGCGAGATGAAATTGTGGGAAGCTCCACTATCCACCAGAATAACCAGAGGGATATCACAAGTGGTCCCTTCAAACTTCATCATCTTCCCTCCGTAAGGAATACCAGTCGTGACCCCAAAAGATTCGAGAGAAGCACAGACCCGGTGCTTCCGATTCTTCATGAGGAGAAAGACCCTCCGAAGGGGTTTCGAAACCCCCTTAATCATCATTTTCCTCAACATCACCCAGCAGCAGAA
>JAUEJL010086672.1:0-26917 GCA_032274825.1 Drosophyllum lusitanicum
ACACAGATATTTATCATCACCATCAGGAACTCATATTAAATCTCACCTTTGGTAGTCACATGGACTACTGGAGGTCATATCAGCATCTTAACTAGTCTCATTGACTAGTCACAGGTGCCTCTCAGGCTAAAGTGTCAGTTCTCGTATAAATATTTATATACTTCACACATACTTCCCTTGAAAACTATAATTAACTCAATCATAGTCGAACGCATACAATTATAACTCTAATGACTCTCTTTCTCTTGACTACTCAATTCATGGCATACTCGTATAGCTTTTAAATATATAATAATACATTCACATTGTCTCTTCATTATTATCTCTTCTTTAACTCGTTTCATTTCCCTTTTCTCTATCATTAAATATATAGGTGTGTGTGTGTATATATATATATATATATATACACACAGTTATAGACATAGTCTATTACTCTCTCTCAGATTGGTATATTTATATATTTACATACACATGTACTGTTACTCTTATGTTTAACACCTCTCTACGAGTCTCACAAGATATTACTCTTCTCAGTAACTCTAAACGTACTCATACTTGTAGAGATATGTAATTATAGTTTATAACTCTGATATAACTCGTTCTCATATTAATATCTTTACACTCATTAATCTCGTATATATATACATCATTGTATACTCTTTAAATTGTGATTCACGTAATACTCTTTATCTCTGTTCTTTAACCTGTATGGTTAATTAATAAATATTAACCCCCATTCTTTTCTCTTTTTAATTAATAGGTTCTCACTTCTTGTTTATATGTTCGTACTCGTTTCTCATTAATTATTTTAAATGTTCGAATACTCATTTACCAATCATAAGCAAGTATCTCTGTCTCTCGTCTCTTAATTACAGTTATACTCAACTCTATTAACTCCATAATTACCTTTATACTCTTAACAAGTTAGATAACACAATTCTCTAATATATCACATAACAATGATTATACAGTTAATCAATGTCTCTAAGTACCAGATTGAGGTACTCACCTATGGTCTAGCAAATCCAAAGCGTCCTTTTTCTCTCTTCCTTAGGTCCTCGAGTACCTAAGAATAAGTATTTGATGCTCATTACTCTAACTCAATCAAAACAAGACTACAGAACACTACACAGGACAGGGCACGCCCGTGTCTTGCAAGGCAAGCCCTTGCCCTACTCAGAGGTACGCCCGTGATTCAACAGGCACACCCTGGGTCTTCTAGGGTTAGGCACGCCGGTACCCTCTTGAGGTACGCCCGTGCCTCTCAGGTACGGCCTTGGTCACGGTCTATTCTTGAGGGGCACGCCCGTGCCCTTCAATTTGCAGCCCAGGTTCGACTAGAACCTTCTGTTTTCTTGACCATATTAACTCTAATTCACTTCCAAGTGATTTCCAGTATTTACAAACATCCCCAAAACACTTATTAACTCTATTAAACATTAAACTAACACTCTTTGATCAATACACACCGCATAAACTCAATTAAATCAATAAATAACTCAAAACACAAACAAGTAATCACTTACTTCTTCAAGCTTGATTTCCTCATTCAACAACTGATAATCTCCTCTTGTTAATTACAATTCTCAGTTCCAACCTATCTCTCAATTTATGAATATATGAATGCTTATGTCTAGAAGTTCCAAGAAGGAAAACAAAAGGCAAGAATATATATGCCAAAGAGGTTGCCGCCTCTTTGGGGTGGTAGTCTCTTGGCGGGTATCCCGCTCCCCCTTTCAACTTACAACTTATCCACACGATACCCAAAAATCTCAACGGGGGTATTTTTAGAATCCTCATCTCAAACCATATAATAATTAATAACTTCTACTTGTTTTCCTCCTCTTTTATTCAACAACTCAAATATTTATAGAATTGGGGTGTTACAGAATCACACCAACGCGTCATGACGTTCCTCGACACAAGAGGGGACTTGTGCCGTGGTAACTCACTTCACGACAACCATAGTCAACAATTAAAACAAGAAAATACGAAATAGTTCTTCCCACGACCCGGGGCAAGTATACGGGGCTACAAGCCCAAGATTTATAAATCCAAGTTCATAAGAATATAAATAATTAAAATCTAGTAGTCGTCAACCCAAGACTTGCTAAGGCCCACTAGTGTCGACTAGGCTCCTTAAACATTGTTATTAGCATTACTTGAAAATGAACACTCGAAAATGTCAACATAAAATTGGTGAGCTCGCAGGTTTAAAGTAAAAGTATGTTTGCCATGCATAGTAAATTTGTATGACAATTAAACACGTAAGGCATGGCACGCAAATAGGAATATAGAGATACCCGGAACACAAGTTCACTAGGCACGAGTCATTAGTCATTAGTTTTCCAACCATCGCCTACCGGATGGAGCTACTAGTTGGCTACAATAGGAATGAGGAATTCAATAGTCTTAACCCGAACACGTTTAATAAAACATATAAAAAGGGGTCATAAGTACTCACCTTAGTTGTGGGTTTGTCACTTGAATCTTAACGTGCTCGCAAGATCTACAAACAATCGTATAATTTAAGTTATATTTCTATTCACGCGTAAAAGTCTTTTTTTTTGTCCAACCTTGAATTGTTAAATTTAATTAGGACTCGTGATTAAGTTTTACCCTAGGTTACATAAGTGCATCCATTACTTGGGCCTAACCCAAAATATATATTTAAGATATTTAAATCTTGTTTGTTTTTCTTCTTAAATGTTTAGGTTAAATTCTGAAATTTTGGGTACTCTTCGCGTGTTTTTAAAATAATTCAAACATCCTAATTATTTTCTTAAATTTTTGGTGTAGATAGTATTATGTCTTTATAATCCTATATAATTTTTTTACAGAACCAAAAACCTTGTTTTATTATTTTAAATAAATTGTTTCTAATTGATTAACCAGAAACTTTACAGGTTTGCATCACTGAAAATTTTATTTTTAAATAAATAGTTATAAATCTCAAAAAAATCTAATTTTTTATAGAAACCTTTACAAATCTTAAAATTTACCTATATTAATTTTTGTCATCAAATTCGTATTTTTGGATGAGTTATGATGTTTTAAACTTTGCTATAGAAAACCTAAAATTTACAGATTCGGCAACCAAAATGTTTTTAGCCAAATAAATTAGAAAACGAGCTTGAAAATTTCCAATATTTTTACAGAAGGTTGAAAACTCCCGAATATGTTCCATAATTATTTTTGTGAATTTTTGTGAAGTTTAGAATAGGTTTTGTAACAACAAAACCAATAGAAGAAACTGTCAGAATGAACAGCTTTGCGCACTTGAATGGTTTTAACCATTTGAGTACCCAAAACTCAACCTTTTCACATGAAACCACTTGGAGATGAAAGGAGACTCAAATAACTTATTTTTAGTGTCAAGAATCGATTTTTTTCATTCTGTTTTGGCCGAGATATGGCCTCTAAAAGTTAGTACATTATTTGCCCAGATTACAGGTCATTGATCTTTAAGTTTTTAATCGAATAGACCACCCCTTTAAGTTTGATATTCAACCAAAGACATCAAGATCATCACTTTATGTGTGATTAGGACGTGTTTAATCCATCATCCATGATTTACATGCAAAGAAACAAGAAGAAGAAGTTTAAAGATTATAAAGGAACATGTACATACCTAAACTCCTCAAATGGAGATCAAAGACACAAGCTTTCCTTGAGGATCGAAGAACAATGGTTATGGAGGTGTGTGTGCTTGAAAGAAATCGAGAGGGAATGGGCTGCAAATTTCGATGGTGTGGGTTTTGGGGTGTTTAGGATGTTTGTTTGAGAGTTAGATGAGTTTAAATAAGTATATATGAATTCAAATTTGAGTTTTAGTTGCTATCCTCCCCCAAAACTCTCTCATGGCCGATTTTTTTTTGATATATTATAATTATATTTAAATTAGTTTAGGATTAGAAATCTTGTTTTTAATTTGAATTGATGATTGGTTTTATCCCCTTTTTTTTTAAATTAAGCCTTAGCCGATTTATATATATATAAATTATATTATTATTATTATTATTTTATTTATTATAAGTTCCTAGTGTTGTATGTATTTATTTCTTGTAGGTGAGTTTAACCATTTATGTGTTATATTGACTTATTAAGGTTACAACTTTTGAGTGATTTTTAAACTTGATAACTAGTTATTAGTATTAACTATATACTATACTAATAACTATTATTTATATACTATTAGTATTAGTATTATTTATTTAGTTGAGGGCTTAATTCATCCATACTTGCGCTAGAGACGCTTGCTCGATAAAATTGTGTACTAGGAATAGATTAAATGCTCTACCGTCGTAAAGACTTAGATTTCTCCCACTTGCTAGCTCTACTACCTTATTTGAAGAATTTAGACATATTTAACACCTAACTCTAGCATCTACTAGACTTTAGGTATCACACAAGCACATAGATTTAAGTTGTATAGCTGGCAACGGTGTACAAGTTAAACTCAACTAACCTATTTTAGGTGACGGATGTCACACTTAAGGCTTACCGATTCAAGCCACTAGACATCACTATAGTTCACGAACGAAACTTATCTTGCTACATGTAATGGTTGTATAAACCCGGTGCCCAAGAAAAATTCGTGGGACTTACCATCATATCTGCTTTGTCTATATCCACCGCTGATGAATAAAAGGCAATTTGGCAAATCAAAACTACTTAAACGCATACTGTCAAGAGGAGAACCAGTATTGCCTATCCGCTGCTCTCGATGCAGTGACGGTGCACACACTCGTGAAGGTTGCTAAATGTCATTTCAGTCCCAACTATCAAGTATTTAGCGCAGTAATACCTCTGTTTCACAGCCAACACAACCAACTCCTCAATCATATAAGCTAGATTTGTCGCGGTTTGATAATTATGGTACTATCTAACATATTATGCAGTTTTAAATATAAGTTTTATTGTCTAGGTTTTTGAACAATTATTTCTACCAATATAATGAGTTTTCATTTACAATTTGTTAAAATGATAGGCGACAACTTTTTAACAAACTATAATTTTTAATATTAATGCAACCCAACTTATATTAATAATTTATTATATTTATTACAAAATTTATTAACAAAACTAATTATTTCTTATATTTTTTTAACATATTCTAGTAACAAGATAACTTTTTTATACAATCGTACATATGTTATGCACATAGTAATACACATGTTACTAACCTACAATTAGTAAATATAGTTTATCATTTTAAAAAGTTATACACCACAATTTATAAAAAGTATGAAAATAGTAGTCTTAAACTATTTTACATATAATTTACATAGTATTCATTACAAATTATATAACACCCCTTAATAGTTACATAACATCCATTAAGAATTACATATGAGAAAATGAACTTACCACATTTGGAAAAAAAATTACACCTAAAAAATAAGCACCCGTTGGCGAGACGACGCACCCTATCAGCGAGACGGCTGCGCCATCGGTGAGATGGTCTTTTTCAAAATTTGTAAAAGTGTACACATGAAACACCTCATTGGTCGGCAAGATGGGCTGAGTTCCTTCGGCACAACTTATTTGCGAGATGATTTTTTTTAATTTGCAGAAGTGTACACGTGTCACAACCTTACTGGTCAGAAAGATGGGCTCCATCGGTGAGATGAATCGACGGAATGAATGCTCAAATTGATAAATAGGCGTTTTTCATAACTATTTTAACTTGGGTCCTCACGCTTTTACCTATTTTGACAAAAAAGCCCTTAAATAAGTCTTCAAATATATATAAAGCAAAACGCTCATTCACAACTTTCATGGTACAATTGCAATAGCTTTTCTTCCGAGGGGTCTAAATGAAAACTAGATCATATTTGAAGGGGGAATATGATATATCACTTTTACATGGGCGAATTAGGGCACAAAATATCTTCATCCCCACGCAAAACCCTCTCTGTCACTGTATGCAAACACGAACAGAACTTGTTCCATAGATCGATTTCGACTCATATTTCTTGTCAGAAAGGCCCCTGAGTTTTCTCAAGATAAATTCTTTAATGGCTACAAGAAAATTGGCCCGAGATATATTTCTCTCTAAGCAGCCGCTTTGGCAGCATGTTTTAGCTTACAGACAGGTTTCTAGCTAATTAGAATTTGATGTTTTTGATTTTTGTTATATTGAAAATGTGTTAATCGCTTTGAATTTGAGAAATTTTGTTTATTTTGTTTGCGTCTACGTTTTCGGTTTTGATATGTTTAGGTTTCAACATCAGCTCCGAGGTTAAGGTTACTTGGTGCTGCAAATGGGAACTTAATGTATCGTGAATTCAGTGTGTTTAATGAGGTTTCTAAAAAGATTAAAGGCGAAGTGAACAGGTACAGTTCTTATACGGCTTTGGAAACTTGGAGGTGGTATTGATTTTTATGTTTCAAGGATGAATTAGGATTGCTGTTAGTAATTTCATTTATCCTCCAAGACATCAAAGTCTTAACTTAGTTGCAATGAAAATTGTGGTGGGTAAAGTTATGTTGCTTTCTGGAAAGGAAATGATGAGCGGATAAAAAGAATGATGGTGTTCTCGAGTTTTTCAAGGAAAGAAGAGGAATGGAAGGAAAGGGTTTGAGGTGTGACTTTAATCAAATTTTCATCAAAATGTTCCCATAAAAAATGGGGAATTAGGAGGGAATCCTTCCATTTTCCTTTCATCCCATCTTCGAAACACATGTGATTCTCAAGAACACATGCAATAATTTCCTTTACATCACTTACTTTTCCTTTCCTCTCCCCCTTTTTTTTCTTTTCCTCTCAGTTACGTCCCCTTTTTTTTCTTTTCCTCTCAGTTACATCTCGAGAACGAGACGATAAAGTCGCGGACAGTGGATGTTGTTATTCCTATTAAATAAGCAAAAATGAAAACACCTAAAATGAAGGAAAAAAGCCCCTAATAGAATCTGAAGCAATTCAAACTATTTTAATGGTAGTACTCTTTGGAACATATTATGCCTATGCTTAATGTAATTTTACAGAGGGACAATTGTATTTGATTATTTTAGAGTACTTTGTGGCTCCTAAAAGTATCCATGATAGAATCCATTGCTCATCTTAATTATGATGAATAGTTTGCTTATTCCTTAATGATGTCTTATATTAGTTTATGTGATATGTTTGTAACTGGTGGGATTCTTCTTCCTTTATTACTCATGTTGCTGCAATTATTGAACTTAGCTTGACAGCAAGAGTAGAGACACTTCAATGTTACTTTACTTGGTTATGTATTTGGGATTTCATTTCTTATGTAGTAGATGTAATCTTCTTTCCCTCCATTTTGTGTTATTTACCTGCTTTCAGAAATCAGGAGTTCCAACAGTCGGTCAAAGAATTAAAGGAGAAGACGGAAGAGCTAAAAGGGGTGAAAGAAGACCTAAAAGTTAGGTAATTTGTACTACAAAACCTTTTTTTAAAGTTTCTAAGTTTTGCTTTAGTTGCTTATAGGCTGAGACATACTGTTGTATGTCAAAGCTGGGCAGACACTTCTAATGAAGGGCCTGAGATGGTGAACTGGCGAATGCAGAACGAAGCAGACAACTGAGCAGCTTTACAAGCATGTGGATGGCGCATGGACAGAAGCTGAAGCTACAGCCAAGAAGGTTCAGTTCTAATTAATTTTTTTTAGTCTTCTATAGTCATTATAAATATTTTTATTGATAATATTAAATGGCAAATTGTAAGTAGTCAAATAAGGAAACAAAATGTGACGTGTTATTTGTCATCTTCTTCTATTTAATATTACTTCTTTTAGTATCTTGCTGATATCTACAAGAAAACAGGTAGACTGAATATTCACTTACTGCTATATTAAAATACAGAATGCTCGTTCAAGTAGTCTGGATATGTGGACTATTAGATGTATCAAATACATTGTTGAATAAATACAAGCCACAACGGTGATGAAAAGAGAGGCCCAATCTCGGGTTATTTATTTTCGGCTTAAGATTCAAACTTCAAAGCAGAGAGCACAAATAGGCGCCCAAATTTTTTTTAATGCTGTTTTATAATAAATTGAAGAAAATTTACTAAGATAAAGTCTTGCTGTTTATAAGGCATCTCCAGACTTTATCCTGTTATTATGTTGAACTTCTATTCATTTTATCTTCCTTTTCACATGAAAAGCATAATTTGAATATGATAATAGTGAGAATTAGTATGTTTGGGAGGAATATATGGTATGGTTTCATTACATTACATTGCCCAACTGCATTTGTGTAGCTTTTTGTGTCCTTTCCTGTTTGGTACACACAGGTGTTTGAAAGTAGTCTTTTATTTAGGTCTTGGGTAGGTCTATTCCATAATATGCTTGACATTTGAAGTAACAAAGAAAGAAGAAGAATATGTACATATGTTAAGTTTACTGGATAATGCGAGTTTTAGAAGACCAGACTGTCTCTATCTTTTGTCATTGTTTAGGTGGCGTTTGGTTTACAGTCAGGAGTCACCATGGGCATGGGTTTGATAAAAAGGTATGGATGGGATGGGAATTAGTTTCTAAACCCACTCCCGTTTGCAGTTACAGAGAATTCCCAGCTTTTCTTTGGATATGTTTCCTAATTTTCAAAACCCATAGGCCATATCTTCAAATCGTTTTTTCCATCATTTTACTCTCATTCCCTCGTTGCCAAACCCTCAATTTAGACACCCTTCATCTCTTTTATGTTATTCTTAGCCATCTAATCACATAGTTCTAACCTGTATTTGTTTATTAATATCTTATAGTATAACTTTGTGATCAATATAGACATTGTGATCACTTTCAGGTATCCGAGAATCTTAAGGAAAAAGTTTCCGCTGCTAAAGAAGAGGTACATGGAGCTATTTATGTTTATATCTTTTTAAATTTATGCTGCCGTGCAAGATTGAGTATGTGTTTATTATAACTGTTTCATACTCTTACAGATGAAAGAAACTTTAGGAATTGGGAAGCAGGAATCGCCTGAATCTTCTGGTTCTTCAGCTAATGATGCTTCTGCAGAAAAAGATAGTAATCATGATAAGCAGTCGGCAGGTGGTGAAGATAAGAAACAGCAACCTGGGTACGGCGAGACAGCAGAAACGATATTTAGCAAGGTTCGGTCTGGTGTTTCTTCTTCTTTTCAGAAGGCCAGGGATGCAAAGGTCCTTGATTTGGCAAAAAAGGGTTATGATATTGTGAAGGATGAGTTGAGTGGTAGCCCAAATAAGAGGAAAAGGGCCAAAGCCGCTTCTGCTGCTGCCTCTCAAGCGAATGTTGAAACAAGTACTAGAACAGATATAACCATCGTACCTGTAAAACAGTCCCGATTTAGCAAGAAGTGGGAGGCCTTCAAGGCAAAAGTAATAATTTGCTTTCTTCTGATTTCTAGTTTAGTGATTTCTAGGGGGTGTTTGGATTTGCTTTTTCTAATTGATTACCTGATAATTAGTTTTGAGTGTTTTGATAAGCAGATGCTGCTTCTTATTATCTGATTATTTTGGCGTAGTCTGCTGTGGATAATCAGTTACTCATTGTTTAGGGGTAGAATAGATTTAACTGTTCACCCTTTTAACTTAATTTTATTGACTTTGTCTATCAATTAACAATATATATCTCCTTTTCACAAGAATATCTTTTTAAACAGTTTATTATTAATTCCGTAACTAAAAAAATTTGTTAAATGCTCAAACATTTGATTATCTAATTATTGCAACTTTAAATAACGAAAGCACATCCAAACACCATCTGTTACAACTGGTTTTATTACCACACATTATTTGATTTATTTACTGAATATCATATAATCATTTTCAAATCCAAATGTTCCCTTATCTTTAGGTGTTTCTTAATTGAAATAGTTTTTGTATTTTCTAGATGCAAGGTCATCCAATTTTCAAGCATGTCAGTGGCTTTAGTGAACCTGTAGTCACGAAGAGCCAGGAGGTACAGTTATTTGTAATTTGTTGGAACTTGTATGTTTAATTGGTTGAGTAATTAGCTTTATGCTTGTATTATTTTCTTCAGTAATATAGCATTGCATGTGGTTACTGTCTAGTAATGTTTTTTAGTAGTTTATTTCTGATATCTTTCTCAAATGAGATTATCAGATTGCAGAAGATATGCGTGAAAGATGGGAGACTAGTGATCATCCTGTAGTACACAAAATTCAGGAGTAAGCTGCTCCAACCTTTTTAATTTGTGCTAGTTCATATGACTTAATTATATAATGATTCTGTTTTCACGATTCTAATAATTATATGGTTTTCTTATCTGTGATAGTATCAACGAAAGTGTTTTTAGAGAGACAGATGCAGCAATGTCATTTAAGGAAATTCGTCGGCGTGACCCGTATGAAGATGATGCTTCTTGTTTCTTACATTTATCTTTTAATAGATTTGATAACAAACTAGATAGTTACGTTTAAATTGATCTTTTGTCAGGTATTTTTCGTTACCTGATTTCGTGTCGGATGTTCAAGAAATTGTGAAACCAGTACTCAAGGCCTACATTAAAGTAAGTGTGGAATTTGTATTAAATGGTATGAATTTGTGGTATTACTTATCTGTAAGTGTTTAATTTCTAATGTAAAGATAAAGATTAGCTCTTATGCTGTCTGGTCTTGGTTTTTATTTCTTTCTTATGGTAAATGCGACTGTTTACAGGGAGAAAGTGAAGTACTGGAGAAATATTGTTCCCCTGAAATAGTTGAGCGGTGTAAAGCAGAGCATAGGGTTTGTGAGATGCAGGGCACTTTCTATGATAACAAGGTTAGAACATAATGGTTAATTACTTATTTGTTCAACAAAGCAAAGAACAAACACAATAGATTTTGAGTTTGAACATGTGCTGATTTTTTGCTAAATGTTTTACTTGATGCAGATATTACATATATCTGAAGTTGATGTGAGAGAGACCAAAATGATGGGTGACAGTCCCTTGATTATTGTTGGGGTACAGGCCTTTTTAAGCTCAAACCCCCTCCCTAAAAAACCCAAAAAAAAAAAAACACATTTGAAATTAGAAAAAAAGAAAAAAAAAAGAAGAGGTCACAGCTTGTACTGACTTGGGCTAACTTTGCTTTTACAGTTTCAAACACAACAGGTCTATTGTGTGCGAGATAGACTCGGTGAAATAACAGAAGGTGGCAAGGTAATTGCTTTTAATTTTTTGTTATGCAGATGCAGATCTTAATCAGTAGGTGAATTTTTTTAGCCATTTTTAAACTTAATGTCAAGTGTTTTTGTGGGTGCAACTGATAGGTGTTGTTTGAAACATTCATAAAGCCCAAAACCAGAGAAGGGATATTGTTATGGACTTCGTCTTCTGTTCAAAATTTTGTCAAAAAGTATAAAAATGTGATAAAACTAGGTGGTGTTCTTGTTCTACATACTCCTTACTCGTTAGGTGCCTCAAAATCTCAAATACTAAAATTCTGAATAGAATACACACAATCTGTCTTGTACTCCCATGTTGATTGTATCATTCCAGAATTAAGGCAACATTGTCTTTTCTGGTAAAATTTAAATCCATAACCCTCTTTGTTTATTAGTAGTCCATCAAAACATAGATAGTATTTTAGTTTTAATTCTCAACAGGTCTCTCTTGAGTCATGATTTGATGTTTCAGGTGTTTACATTTACCCTAATGAATCATTGTCGAAATATTTATCGAAATAAATTGTTCAAACGTGAATCTAAAACTTTTGTGTTTATTTGATTTTTTTAGTATGCTTTTATGTTTAGTTGATTGGTGCTTTTATCATCAACTCGTATTTTATGTTACATATTTTCTATAAATATTTGTTATACAGATTTTATTTGCGTTAAAATCAATCATATTCTTCTATTCTGTTGCTTCTAATGTGATGTTTCATATCAAGAAAGTCATGCATGTTGGGTTGCTTTTGACTTTATTGGTCAATGACTTGGTTTTCTAGGATACCATCCACACAGTCCATTACTTATGGGCGATGCAACTTGTGGAGGCAGAAGAAGGTGCTGCAGGAGGAGCACATATGCCGATTTGGAAGCTCAGAGATATGCAACAAGTTGGCATCCGGGCACTCATTTGATCATAAAATGGTTACTTTTCAGGTTAACTGTCATTGCATTAATACTTTCGGCTGCAGGAAAAGTTTTGTTTCGATTTACATTTGTTATAATTTTTCATTCGCCAAAGAAATGGAACTGAACATGAGTTCCTGCATCTAACTTCTTATAAATGTCTTCGCCGGAATAGATCGACATGAGGTGGTCACTATATGTAGTTTATTTTTTTATTGCTAAGAAAAAGCATCAAACAACCATTATTTGGTTACTGATTTTTTCTGGTCATTTTGTGCATTGCATCATTCCCTTCTTTTTATTCAAATCTTATCACTGTGGACTTGTAGAAAACAATGTATAGTCCATGTCATCTACAAGATCTGAATATATAGCCTTAGCCTTGCAGACACAACATTTGTACTTACTTATCTTCCTTCTCTTCTTTTGGAGTTGGGAGCTTCGCGATTTGTCAAGTCAACCCAGTCTTTTATTAGCATACTAAGCATTAATTCACTTTATCCGGAAAAAAAAATAACACGCAAATACCAGATTCAATTTATTTTAACACACGATCAACCCAATGATGTCTTCACCAACAGGGGCGACGGGGCCCTAAGGGTCTGTCGGGTGGACGAACACACATGGCTCATGTCTAGAAGGGGCCCAGAATTAGTTTTGTACACGTGTACATGAGTCTACTAATATTATAATTTTTCAGGTTCATACAATAATGAACTTTTGAAAGTACATGTTTAGTAATTAGCCTATAATCTAGTAGGCGAAGAAAACATTAAGCAAACTATTTTTCAATCATTCTTTTGTTTTGGTTTGTGGTAACCCGTTGGCCAAACAAGTTAGCCTATAACCCATTAGGTCAAAAAAATAGTTGTAATGAGAAGGCTGATTCTTGTCCAGGTTAATGATATAATAATTGTCGTAGTATTACATTTTAGTTATGTGTGTGTGTTTAAAAGGTCCATTTATGACTTTTCTCACATGGCCTCCAAAATCGACGAAATGGCCCAATTCGCGAAGCCACTTTCTATACCAAGATTTGTGTAGTTACAATACAAACCACTTTCTCATTCCAAACTACTCTTTTCCTTTTGAGGCATTGGAAAGATGTCCTTGGTAGACTATATCTTTAAAACCAAAACTTGTGAGAGTATATTGTAGAAACTATAAATGATATATATCTCTATAAGTAACCACTTCAAAGAAGATAACCATTTTTGTTAACATATGTTCAGTAACTAATATCTTTATGAGATGACAAGTAAAATTGGTTTATAATCATAAAAAATAACAAAATTAGCTATTATCAGGTACATTTTGTTAACCATCTTAAGATTACCTAGTGGTAGATGGTTTGAAAAGTTCCGAAAAAGACCTGGATTCAATTCTCTTTATGTAAACGTACTGGACGACCAGCGGAGTATAAAGAAACAGAAACGGAAAAGGTTAAGCCACATTTATTAGAATTCAAGCAACAAAATCGCAGTCAAATGCATATTCAAACTTCAAACGCCCTTTTAGCTTTATTAGACAGATTAATGTCTTATGATACAGTTGCATGTTTAGCAGCAAACAAATATCATCAAATCATACGTCTTATGTTCCACCAATTCTCCAAAACCAAAAGAGACTTCAGTTATTGATAGTTGATCCAACATTCGCAACGGTTTCCGTCAACAGATCATACAGTTTCCTAGTCTCAACCGCAACACATTCCCTGTCAAACAGTGCTGAAACAACAGCTACCCCTTCCAAATTCACCACACCTAACTCCATCACTGACCTTGCATTCGACAGATTTATGCCGCCAATAGCCACCACCGGCAACTTTGAAGCCAAACAAACAGCTTTCAGTCCATCTAAACCAATGGTCCTGTTATTTGCTTTGGTGTTGGTCGGAAACACACCTCCCGATCCTATGTAATCAGCACCATCTGCCCATGCTTTTAAAGCATGTTCTGGTGTCTTGCATGATACTCCAATGATTTTTTCAGGTCCAAGAAGGGTTCGGACCATGTTGACCGGCATGTCGGATTGACCAACATGGACTCCATCAGCATCACAAGCCATTGCAATATCGATCCTGTCGTTTATCAGAAGGGGAACGTTATGGGCACGACAAATGTCAAGGCACGCTTTGGCTGCTTCTAGGAAGTCTCCTGTTTCAGCATCTTTTTCCCTGAATATCCAGGAAAAACCGTACGTGAATATCCAGGAAAACCATATTTTGCAATTAATTTTAGTGGTAACGGGTCAAATGGGTAAATTTAATGAGCTTAACTACAAGTGGAACGGGCCAAACAAGTCAAAAAGTAACTCCCAGACATAATCCAGTGTTCATCAGCTCCTACATCGTCTTATAAAAAGAATTGGATCACTATTGCAATATAATCTCTAAAATATCTATTTAGAGATAGGATATATGCTACTAGCAGCACCAATTAAGTGTTTCCACACTTACAAACACTTTAAATGAGGGGTATGCTAGTCATTTCATCATGTACTCATTTAAGTAGTTATGAGTGTGGAAGCACTGGACATATCATTTTCCCTATGTATAAAGTTTTAAATAAATAAAAAAATAAAAACTGTTTAATAGGTCAACCATACATGATCAATTTTGACCCCAACCTGCATTCACACATCACCTGACCCACCTAATTCGTCCAGATTGCCACTATAGTCAACGTCAAGAGAAAGTACAATCCTACTACATACAACAGATAATAGATTGCAGATTACATCTATTATATAATAAGTATTCTAAGACAGACTCCACAATCATTTGGCTAGAAATGGCAACATAACCCGGTGCAAAGATTTCAAATTCACACTCCATCCATTCATATGAACTGCAAAAAATTTCATTAATGATTTCACAAATACATTGCAGTGTATAACTTTCAAAGTTTCAAGCTAACATTACATATATGTCCGCCATCATCATTACTAATTATTGATTATGTTGATTTCAGTCCATGAAATTATCATCTTTAGTTAATCTTGACATATGGTTTCTTTGTTGATCATTTCATTAATATCATAACACTTTCGTTAAACCACGTTACACAAATGGAGTACATTTTAGCGAATGTAGTTGCAGAATGTATTGTTGAAGATGGGTTGAAAGTCGCTCAAAGTGTTTTCAAAATGCACAAGACCTTCTAAACTGATTGATTCAAGACAATTAAATTATTATTTAAATAATTTAAATTTATCAAATTTAACACAGCTTATTTAAGATTTCACAAACAGGAAATGATAAAAAGGAGATTGCAGCCTAGCCTGACCCGACTCACCTCAATTATACTGAAAATTACCCAATTTATCCAAACCCATTCAATCAATCACCCAACTTGCCTATTTTGTCACCTCTATTCTAAATTTTCAGGTGTGTTTTCATTTGGTAGTACATAAAGTTGTATTTCCAACAATCAACGACCATTATTATTGAGATCAAGCCCACAGATGTGTAACAAGACAATTTGTATGTGGTGAACCCTATATAGCACTATAAACAAAGAATATCCAAAACACGAATACGTGAGAGGAACAAAAAAAGAGAAAGCTAAACCTTAGCTGCACAATGGTGGCACCTCCTTCAATGGCAGCTTTAACAGCATCTGTAATGGAATGACCCCATTTTTTATTCATCCCTGAATCCGTGACAGCATATAAAAAGAGATCACTTGGATCAAACACTTTCCTGCTTGAAATGTTGCTATTCAGCGTATATGTATGATCAAAAGGACCTTGAGGCCCATTTCCGATAGTTAAGCTTTTGCTATACTCCAGTGCAGTTTCAACATATCGTTTCGCTACCTTCATTATGAAGTTCATTAAGAAATAAAAAACAGAGCTCCAATACAGGAAAGGTAAATCTTATGTTGCATGCACTTTTATTCTACATAATTAAGGCGTACTTTTTAACTACTAAATCAACAGGAAAATCTCTAATTAGGCAATGCTTTCAGAACTAAAATAAAAACATCAAGATAAAAAGGGACACTTGGTTGCACTTTTTGATATGGTACTTACATCGGAGAAGCTAAGATCCTGAAAGTAATCCTACTATAAAAATACCTTAACAGCTGATAACATCGAAGAACCCTTTGCCAACTCAGCTGCTATACATGATGCCAAGGTGCAACCAGTTCCATGAGTATTTCGAGTTTGTATCCGTGATGAACGTAACTCATAAAAATCTTTACCTACATCACCAATATAATAATAACTACATGAACCAATATAGAAGAACGAATAATCAAGTGGCATCAATGCTTACCATTGAAGAAAATATCTACAGCATCTGATGAAGAAGGGAGGTCGCCTCCTTTCACAAGTACATTTCTGTAACAATTTGAAAAAGTTACTTTGGTTTTGCCATAACTAGTATGAAAGAGAGAAAGCCTAAAGTCAACTAAAAGTAGCAAGAGTGCATACAAGGGGCGAATAATATAATGCATGGCTTAAAAATTACCGTGGTCCCATATCATGTAAAGATTTTGCGGCAGAGCGCATGTCATTAACTGTTTCCAATCGCAAGCCACCAAGTAAAGCAGACGCCTCTTTTACATTTGGGGTCACAATATCAGCCATAGGAAGAAGATCCTGCCTGTGATACACACACACAAAACATGAGTGATCTCTCATATACCATAAAACAATATTGATGCAACTAAACAGCTCATAGATTTAGAAAGTAAAGAAAGAGCACATGAAATAGTACACATCATTGGCATAAACATATATCTTACCGAAATGTATCGAGCATTGAAGGGCCAGCAAGCACGTCGCCACTAGTAGACACCATGACAGGATCAACCACTAAGGCTGCCTTTAAAAGTTAGAACATATCAATTCAAAAGTGACATTACCCTAATTCAAATCCATGTATCTTTCATACCTTGAACAGGAAATTGCTTTAGAATATCATGAAGTATCTTCACCATGGCAATTGACGGAAGCATGCCGGTTTTCACCTAAGTAGATATCAGCATCAAATTATGGTCAATGTCTACGAACATAAAAAACTGTCTAGAGTTCAAAAATACATACTTCCGATTGCTATTAATCTTACAACTAACTTACAACATCAACCCGCATATCTAACAGGACAGATTTTAACTGTGCTGCAACAGACTCCTCTGGAAGAATGCTCACATCCTAAGATGGAACAAACGAAATTGTTGAAGACTTGAAGTTAAAAAAAAGAAACTAAAACTTGAAAGAAACCTCTTCAACCTACTAAAGAACTATATAAATAAAAATGTTGTTTTACCTGAACACCAAGAGTATTTTGTGCAGTAACAGCAGTGATCACAGTGGAACAGTAAACTCCACGTGCAGCACAAGTTTTAAGATCAGCTTGAATACCTGCACCAGCTCCTGAATCAGAGCCAGCAACAGTTAGAACATGTGGCGTATTCTTATTACTGGAACCATTTGTGACGGTTAAAGCCTTTTCATCTGACATTGCCTTCAGACGCAAACCGACGAACTGATCAGACCCTCGTCCACCAGCTTGTTTAGAACTGACTACTGTACATATCTGAGGGTAATCGACCACAAAGTTAGAACACAACCAATCTACTTATATTTGTTACTTATACTTACCAGCTAACTACAAATACAGTAGTACAGTACCACCTTATGGTCAGATAGAACTTGTTTTAAATTGAGAAACAATCAAAGCTTTAAGGCTCTCGAACAAATTCCTTGTTGAGTAAATTGCATACAAACATCACGTAACACAGGGCTATAGGAATCAGCCTTCCCAAACAAAAAATAAACAATTTTAACTAATTAAATAGATATGAGACTCTTTGAACTTGAGAACTGAGACGAGTATGATAACTACAAGGAAATGCATAAATTGCCACTTACAGAAAAATGTAGGCGGTACAAGTCATTTAGTCACCACTATATAGTTGTTTAGGTGTCATAGTAAATTTTTTTATGAGTCTTATGAACATGAAGGTTTTCTTTTATATATAAAGTTATAAACTGGATTGCAATCATTCTCTAATGTCAAGCAAAGAAATGGTCCCTTTGGTCACAAAACATCAATGCCTCAATGGTATATTCAATGGTAGTGTTAAACTTTGTACGTAGCATATCAAACGCCCACTGCACTTTCGTTTGTATTCAAACATAAACAACCACCTATTTGACAATAGAAAAGCAGTGTTTGATGTACATTTCCAAAATGACTATTGTCACTTAAAAATACTTTATTTCTCACATAACTTTAGTCCAGGCTGCTCTTACTATTACTCCAAATCGCCAAAACTAGCTGCAGTAATTACATTAAAGTACATCTAAACACTGTTTAGGTCTAAAATAAATCAAAAGTGTGTTGGACTGTTGGAGCAGTGGAGATACGAGAACAATCAACATGCAGTCCGAGAATTCCTTTGCAGAAACAGGAAAACGAAATTCATCTATTTATTGAAACCAAACTACTAGTAACCACACTCAATTGCGACCAGAGATCAATCGGAAACAAATTTGACTTCTGGATGAAGTGGTTATCGTAGTAAATTACAATTGTCAAGAAGAAATCAAAATAGCATTTGTGTTTAACACACACAGAGAGAGAGAGAGAGAGAGAGAGAGAGAGAGACGAAACAGAGTAGCAGTGCACCTTATGATGAAAAATGGCGGTTGAGATGAGGAAACCCATATATGGAAAAAGTGGGAGCTACCATTAATGGGAACTCGATCAATCACCCAGCTGTCATTTCTACCAAGTTTTCTGTCACTTATATGTGGCAAACATTTGTTTGTCAGTAACAAAAATAAAATACTACTGCTGTGATTGAAAGACAAAGAAGTACAATGACTAAAAAAACAAGAGGAACAAAGACAGAGTTCTAATGTCGTATTTGTTTATACTAAATGTGACCTGTTTACTTTTTTTTCATTTTTTTGGTTAGGTCCTTTATGTATATAGCTGGTGGTATGCACTATGCAGTAAGTTTCAGATGAACAATTGTTTACCTCTCTTGCTGAACGAATAGTCTAAATGACAGAAAATGACCATTTACCCAACGACCAATGTAGTGATGTACAAGAAATTGTTTGTTTTTCATGGGGAATGAACAGTTTTAAAATGCATACCGACCATGGCAACGACTGATCAGAAATATACTCATTTTAAATACATGCCAGTCTATCTAAGGGGATAAAAACAATGGAAGGGAAGAATATAAGCCTGAACTTCCATTGAAGAAGCATACCAGTGCCATTTGTATTTGGCATTACTAGTAATCATTGGTGGAATCGAATGTCCAGCATGACCTATGCCACCAACGAATTCAATATAAATGTTACAACCTTATCACAAATAACAACTGCAAATCCAAAAAGAAATCAAGAATCATTCATTCTTATGTTTTATTTAATAACCAGAGAGACAACCATAGTTCCAACAGTAGCAGTTGCATGAGAAGCCCAGGGGCTTTCCAAGCTGATCCAATCACGTAAAAGTTATCATAAAGACATTTGAGGAATGAAGATAAGACGAGGTCTGTGAGATTTGGTTAGGGCTGCCACAGTAAAGTCTAGTTCTTTAATTGATTCAAGGAAGTGAAGAAAATTTCCGACAAAGTGTCAAAAGAATCTAATTTTGGTGAAGTGAAACTAATTTTTCTACAGTTATCATCTCTCATTTTTTCAAAACTTGATACACATAAATAACCCCAATTAATCTAAAAAGAATATTTTGGGTTAATGGTTGTAATGAGGCTCATGTAACCTATTCAGCTAAGTATATGATAACTGATCTCTACAATTTGATCAATGTGAATCTGCTTCAGAAACTATTGTTCCAATTTCTTCCAAAAACTATGTCAAAAAGAAATATACCCGAAGGCTAACTGGAAGGTTGAATATATTTGATCGAAGACTTCATGTGCATAATTATGCTATATATCAAAGCTTACTGAGATGGTTCACAGCAGAATTGCAGAAACAAATCAAAGTGACAATCAGAACACAATAAATTACTTCAACAAAAATCATCATCAATTACGGATAACAATGATGCCAGTAGCTTCAGTAATTTCAAGTTCATAAATTTAAGTGATAAGGGTATTCTCTGTTTTTTTACATAATTTAATCAAATAGATTGAAACGTACGAAGTAAGGAAGAAGTCGATGGCGGTGAAGTAGAAGGCAACGGTGGTTGACGGTACAGCGGCGGTCGTTGGATGTGGAACAGGACACCAGGTTGAGTCCACTGACAGTTTTGAGAAAAGCACTATTTGGATTTTGGAGATGAGAGGTTGAGAGCTGGGAGCGTTGAAGGGGAAAAGGATGGGGTAAAAGATTGACCGACGAAATGACTATTACGCCCTGTTCTCGAGTTACCGAGGAAAGGAAAGTAAAGTAAAGGGCAAATAATCCTAAAATTGGGGGAAAAGATTTGTAAGCAAATTAAGTCTAAATTTTTCCTTTAAATCTCTCCCTTTCCTTTTCTTTCCTTTCCTTCTTTAAATAAAACTCAAGAACACCATTTAGCTAGATTTCCTTTCAAATCATTTCCTTTCCACCCTAAAAAAAACTCAAGAACAGGGCGTTAGAGTGGTACTCCCCACCACACCATATCAGTTTTTCACTCCCTGTCACTTAGCTTATCACTTAGACCTGTAATACACACCATCAAATTATAGAACCTACGTATTATTTACTAACCAATTAAAAATCAAAAATAAAAAAAAACAAAAAAGAAGACAAAAGTAACTGCCTCTCACAAAAAGTAAACTTTACACTAAAAAGTAGAGTGGAGCCCATGTTGTAATAAACCACGCACAAAGAACAAATGTAGATAACTCCACACTTCAAAGTAAAAACGCCGCGATGGTGTGGGAGTAAAGATGGATCACGGCTCTCTTTTCATCACTCACGCCAAAATAGGTTCCAAAATAGGGGGCGTTTGTTTATGCTTTTTTTTTTTTTAAGCTTACGAGCTTATAAGTTTTTAAGAGAAAAAAGTATTTAAATTAGCTTATAACTTATAAAAAGTGTTTGACTTAGCTTATTAATGTAAATGATTAAAAAGGGCATTCTTATATTAGCTTATTAATGTAAAATGACTAAAAAAGGGTATAAAAGTAAATATGTAAAAATAAGCTCACAAAGAAAAAAATAAGTTGATTCAAGATGACTTATGGAAAATGGCTTATTTTTATAAAAATAAGCTAATAAGCTTAAGCTGATAAGCTTAGCCAAACACATAAAATATAATAGTCTCAAAACATAAGCTAATAAGCTAAAACAAACACCTTAGCAATTTAAGCTCGAATCATTAAAAACTCAAAATAAGTCAACTAGCTTGAGCCTAGACTAAATATCATTTAGTAAACGGGTCCGAGTTCGAGTCTTAGAGTGGACTCATTTAGACTCACGAGCCTAAACGAGTTTCATAAACAAAATTAATTTATTCATTTTATTTTTATATCTTTTTAATAAAAATTTAAAATAATACTCCAAGCCTAAACGAGCCAAGCTCGAGCCTAAAAGATCCTAAACGATCCCGGATTGATATATACCATATTCGAGCTCAACTCGACTCGTCTACGTCCCTAATTTCAAGAGAGAACACAATTAATTTTCTAATATATTTAAATAATTTGACTAGAAAGATTTAGTATGAAGATGTAGAATTAGTTTTAACCTTAAATTTTGTAATTTAATTAGTTTAGTGAAAAGACCATATTCAATAAGAATAAACCACGTGTCAAAATAATCTAACAAAAAATCTAAAGTTTCTACAAATTAAGTTAAGCTATTATTATATGTAAATAACTTTATTTTTTATCGATAAATACAATGTTAATAATTTCTCATCGTATATAAGTTATTATGTATAATAATAATAACTTATTAAAAATTCATTATATATAATTACAATTTAAAATATACACAAAATAAATAAAAGTATTGTATTTATTGCAACAAAACTATTAAATGTCCAGCGCATCGGTGGATAGAAAACTATAAACCAAAGTGTCCTTAATGGCCCCTTTAATAAACGTATATTTCCTTAGAAGCCCCTCTACTTTAAACCCAACCTTCTCCAGCACCCTCTGAGACCCTTTATTTTCCACATCAGTAAACGCCTGCAACCTAACGATTTCAGGGAATTCCGTCAACACCTGCTTCACCGCCTCCGTCGCAATCCCCTTCCCCCAATACTTCGCCGCCACACCGTACCCTATGTCCGCCTTGTGACCGTCGTCGTAGAAAGTTGATACGAATCCGATTGACCGGTCGTCGATGCATATCGACCGTCGCCAACGGTGGGGTATGCATACATCATTGATGAAAGTCAACGCATCTTCTCTAGTTGTCAGTGTCTCCCACCGTAGAAACCTTGTGACTTGTTCGTCGCCGGCGAATTGGAGGAAGTCGTCGGCGTCGGAGAGCTTGAATGGCCGGAGGGTAAGGTTGGTGAGTGAAGGGTTCATGATGAAAGTTGAGACTTGAGAGGGTTTACAATTAAGCCGCATATTAGCGACTTTTTAATGGCTAATTTGATATGTTTAATTAAATAAATGAATTCTTTAATCTTCAATAATTGGTGCTTACATATTTGGCATCTTTGACTAACAATTTCATTGCATAATCATCATATTATAGTACCATACATTTACAAGGAAAAAAAACCAATTCTATAATATATATTAAGTAACGCGTTCGTTAACCAAATGCGAATCTGCCGGGTTAGTAAGGGCGACGTTGGTCAGCCGGTAAGCGGGGGTTCGAATCCTGCCTTACACAAAGTCTAGAATTTTTATTTTGAGGAAAAAATCCCTTATATAATATATACTTAATAACGCGTTTATTAACAAAATGTCAGTTTGCCGGGTTGGTTAGTGGCCATGTTGATTAGGCAAATGGCGGGGGTTCCAATCTTTCCTCTACGAAATTCAGAATTTTTATTTTGCCAATTTGCCTTTTTTTAATTTCATATTCTTTTTAACCCTTTTGGCTTTTTTTCAACTTATATAATTTCTTAAAAATACAGATTCCGATTTTTTACCGTTTTTAACTTCGTATTCTTTTGAACCCTTTTTAACTAATATTTTATTAAAACATTGTGTCTATCTTTTTTTTAATATTTTTTTTGTTTAATTTAAATTTCATAAATATTTTTTATAACTTTATGTAAACAATATTTAATATACTAATTTATTCAAGAATTTGAATCAAGGATAAAAATAATTTAAACTCTATTTCGATTAAACTCTAAAACTTTTTTTTATATTTTAACTTTAAATTTTATGCTCATTTTGTTAAAACAATTAACATTTATTCTTGAATTGTTTAAGTATTAAAGTTTAAGTTAATTTGATTTAACCATTAAAATTTATTTTTAGAATGGATCTTATGTAGATATGCATCATATTATAATTTAATCGTTTGGTCAAGATGTAAATAAGTTGTTATAGAACGAACGGAATTTTTTACGTTGCAACTTCTGTCTTCTTTTGGTAAAAAATATTCTTAAATATGTGTTATTATTTATATTTTACATACTAGCAAATAAGTTTCTTATGGAAAAAAATGTAACTTACAAATATACTTCAAAATAAAATTTGCACTAACTCATTATTAATATGTTTTCTTAATCAAATAAAAGGCCACATGAATTTTGTGCATTAGTAATATGTATATTTACTTAAAGGTAAAACCATTCGAAAAAAATTGAAGGTTTAAATAAATAAAGCTTAGTTTTTTATGACGAAAATAATGTTTAAGTATAAAAGCAAAATAACTTAATGGTTTGAAATGTTAGGTGTTTTGAAAATAAATGTGTAGGTTAAACCAAAATAATCTTTCAATTTTAAAGTTAAACAATTTTTAGATAAAGTCAAAAGATTAAATCACAATAGTCTTAAACTCCAATGATAATATAGTCGGGAAATAAAGTTTAAATGATAAACCAAAATAAAGCTTTAATTGTAAGGACTAAATCATATTAACCCTTTTCGTAAGGATATTAATTAAGAATACAAAATTATGTCATTATCGCTTTCGTTTTTAGTTTTTCTTAAGTAATATATTTATGTACTTTTTTACATATTGTATTCTTATAATTTTTTATCTTTTGTATTTCTTATATAAACAATATTTGTTATATTTAATTATGAGGTTCAATAACTACTATAAAATTTTAATAAAAAGTTATATTATTACTGTATATTTTTTTCTAACAGCTATATTATTAGTGTATATTACTCACTTTTCATGTGTCTTGTAGGATGATTATATTTAAAAAAACAATAACTCGACTCAAGTATTTGTACCTTCTCCACAAACTTTATATTAATTATTTACTATTATTATTAAGTTAATATGGTCTTAGTGTATTATATTACTTAAAGTGGTTTTTCTTTCAAAAAAATTTAAACTTGATGGTTAAATACAAATTTTTTGAAGATGAAAATTCAATATTTTATCTATAACATTTGAAATCTCTTTTTACTCTTTTTTGTTTCAATATTCTACCACCATATTAGAACCCTAATCCTGTGATTATTTTTTTATCGCGCGTTTTATTATTTTTGGATGTGTTTTTATAAAATTATTAATATATTGTCATGTAAATCAACTTAATCCTATGATTTATTTTGATAATAAAATTTTACATTTATAAAACCCGGCGCAACGCGCGGGCTATAAAATCCTAGTATAAATACAAACATATCTTAAACAATATTGAACATCTAATGAAAAGTACAAAAAAATATCAAATGGTTTTCTTCGCTCTATATTCTTCTGAATATAACAACTTGTCAGAATAAAATTATTTGCCGTCGACGCAAAATGTAGTTATATGAATACATCATATTACCAAAATGAAGCTATTTTTTATTTTTTGAACACCACCCAAATTATTTGCCTGTCTTATTGTATTTTCTTCCATATACTAAAATTATTCATCGTCACTACATTGTATTTTTCTTATACATCTTACTGAAAGAAAACTGTCCGTCCCTGGCTCCACGATAAATACACTTGTGCAACACATCTTTTTTTTTATAATTGAAATGACGATAATATAAAAATGCACTTAGACCGGCTAATGGTAACTATTGGCCACCATATTGCTTGTTCTTAAAGAGGTTGGAGTGGCAGGTGGTTTTGGAGTGGAAGAAGCCAAACTACGCTGCAGAAGAAGAAAAAACCACTCCATCGCGCTGTTATTTAATTTGGTGTGGTGGTATCCACAGGCGTAGTGGGTACCAAATGTGGGTTCAACTGTTTTTATTCTTTTTTTTTAACTTTTGATTGGTAGTAAGTTTAGGTGGGTCCTATAATTTGGTGTGATAGAAATGAATGACTACAGGGCTGAGTGGTGAGTTAAGTGGTAGGAGAAAAAAGTTGACGTGACAGTGTGATGAGTGTGATGAGGGGTGACTATAGCGGTCACTCTTAAGAATACAACATGTTTTTAAAAAGGAAACTATTCGCCGACGCCGCATTACACAGGTACTTTACTAGTGTGTATATATATTAATGTATAATAAATGAAAAAATAATTCAAAATGTTTACTTTAAGAAACGAGTTCTTAAATCATTTATATAATACTAGCATGATACCCGCGCAATGCGGCGGCAACAGATAATTTCTACTCGTTAACATGTCCGTTTTCAAAACCTAGGGAGTATGGTATTCATGTAATAATACGGTGACAGCGAATAATTTTTGTTTGGTGACATGTCTATTTTGTTTATCTTTTTTCCATTTCCTTTACTTTTCTGTTCTCCATAATTAAAAAAAGTTATGAAAAGATTTTTTAATACATAAGTTATTTTGTATTGACTTTGACTTTCAAAAAACTTGTATTGACTTTGATTTCTTAAATATGTAAAACTTAGTAATTAAAATGGAATATAATAATCTTATTAACTATATCTAATAGTTACTCAATTTAGTTTATATAAAGAATAATTTAGTAATTTCAAAACACTTAAAATTTAAGAGTTTAAGTAAAAGGTATAAATACTTTATAATATAGTATATATATATATAGAGTAGATTAAAGGGTAGGGTTCGTTGCAAGAAGCTTGGAAATGGCTTCTTTTGGTTGAATTATGTGTGTGATATTCAACAGCGATGAAAAGAAAGTGCGAGTGGAATTGATTATGGCTTTTCTTTGCATACAATTTTTTGCGGTATTTAAGCTCAACAAATCTCTTGTTTGTAGACAGTTTTAATCTCTCTTGTTTATTTCTGAAGTTTTTTATTTAAATCACTCTCCTTTTAAGTCCTTAGTAGGTTGCCAAATAATTTTCTAATCTTACTTTATTTCAGAGAGCCAACTTACATTACAGAAAGATGACCATTGTATATGTTCTTTACTTCAAAGATACTATCAAATAAAGGTTTTGTCATCCATCCTGACATATACTTTGAATGGGTTCAGATATTTCAAACCAAAGAGTTAAATCTTTGTATTTTAATGGGTTCAGCAGACTTTTGTATAACTAATTCTCAGAAGAATTTTGATGCATTTACCTACAAACAAGTCAGTTTGGGTGGCCTTTGATATCAAAACTTTAGAATTTAATTAATTTAGAATTTTGTTACTATCAAATAAAGTTTTGTTTGGATCGATCAGTTTACCAACCTTGTTTCTGATTTTAATGGACGACATGATCTATAGATAAAATATTCACTAAATATGTTGTATGAATAAATTATTTTGTATGCTATAAATAACTTATATCTTTATTATGATTTATGACTTACTGTTAGTCCCAGATTGAGTACGCAACAACAAATGTTTGTAGAAGTGGGGGTTGAATACAAACTTTAGCTTTTAAAAATTAAAGACACACTGATATACTTTTATATAATTCTTATTGATTATG
>JAUEJL010086673.1:0-14677 GCA_032274825.1 Drosophyllum lusitanicum
GATGAAACCAGCACGGTTGGCAGTGTTTGATTCCCCCGGTGGTTGTTGTTGAGCTGGACTAGCTATCTGGCAAGATAAAACACTGCTGGACATGTCAGCATTACCACTATGTGTTAGGATAGCATTGTATGCTCATTCTTGAAGTATGACTTGCTTTATTGTATTCATTCTTGTCTGTACTCACTAGCTATTTTAAATAGCTAATGTTGTTGATATTTCCCTTTTTACAGATAAAGAATAGGCAAGCCTGGTGAGTGGGGAACACTTGTAGCTGTTATACAGGCTTTTGTTGGAACACTACTTGTTGGTATAATTATATACAATGGTCGGTTTAGATTAAAGTAACACCCGGTGGCATGTTTGGCAATTTTTGTATTGTATATTTGTATATACGCCAAACATGTGTTTTTAAACTGTAATAGTTATTAGGGTTGGTTTGTTTATGATTT
The DNA here is from genome assembly GCA_032274825.1 of Drosophyllum lusitanicum. Taxonomy (NCBI): domain Eukaryota; kingdom Viridiplantae; phylum Streptophyta; class Magnoliopsida; order Caryophyllales; family Drosophyllaceae; genus Drosophyllum; species Drosophyllum lusitanicum. Next base: position 450 of record JAUEJL010086673.1, read on the forward strand.
AAAATTCCGCTGCATAGTTTTGAAATTCAGTTAAGTAAACAAACAGGTAAACATTCAATTTACAAACGGACTCATGCAGTTTGAAAACTCAAATTTTATCTGATTTTAAGGTTTCAAAGGCGGTGTTACATTAAACGTCACCAAGTTTACATTTATTTAAAACATCACCCAAGTAATTTTCAAATGGTTAATGAGTCAAATCACCCAAACAAACACTGAATTATGAACAAACAAACACACACCCAAACATCAATTTACAAAAACTAACTTGCAAAGCCTTGAGAATTGACATTTAAAATTATAACAAGCTCAAAACATCAAAAAACACACAAAAGTCTGAAATATTGTGAGTAAGGCAGGAAAATGTGAATAGCAGCCAAGCTTTTCATATAGGTCTACATATATACAGACAGACACACAAATGAAGGTGAAATTATTTGAGTAAGAAAGAAACCCAAATATACAAATACTACGACTCCAAATATAAGGTGTTTCATTTCTTTAATTACGTAACCCCAAAACTCAAATCAAGACATGCATAAACTTAATCGATTTGATAACAAACCCAAATCACCCCAACTCCGAGATCAGTAACAAAAGGCTATTAGACACAAGCTAAATTTTATATCTACTATAAAATACGAAATGCAAAAAAATGGTTAAGGATACTTACGGTATTCTTCAAAAAATCAACGGTCTACACTTTTTTACTATAATGTAATCGCTTATAGGTTTTTGCCTATGCACTAGTTCTGGATGATGAAGAAACGACGGAGGGTATAGGCTGAGATCGGAGTTCATGGAGCCACAGATAGATAGACAACCGAAATGGTGAAAGTTTGAGGCTAGGGTTTCGGGAGATGAAGTCGGTTTCTTGAGAAGTTAGGAGGCTGCATTTCTTATAACTGGGAACGACATCAATAGCAACCAGGAGGTATGTGTTCTTGATTATTATGGTACTAAAAGAAGTGAAATTCTTTCATTTGTTGTTAGTAGTTATGTAGTCAGGTTAATAAGAATGATCATGGTAATGATTTAATTGGGTTTTGAAACTGATTCGGATAGAAAAATGGTGTTGAGTTTACTGATTTGTTGAAGATTTTGTGATTTAACATGCATGCAAATGGGTCAAATTTCATGTGTTCTTGAGTTTTGATCAAAGGATGATCAGGTATGGTAAATTTGTTGTTGTTTATGTATTTGTAGTGATATTTGAGTTGAAAACAAAGTGCTGGAAACACTTGAAGTTAATTTAGAAGAAATTTTGGTAGCAATTGCAACTATTCACAACTACTAATAGTCGTCGTCTACTACTACTACTGGAGCTAAATAGGAATATTCAAACACATGGTCCCCAAATCTAAGAATTCCATGCCTAATCCAATGTTAGGATCTAAGTAAAAGCTTAATCCAATTAATAATTGGCCTGCCCATGCCCAAAATTTCCACCACTCATTGCTCTTCCCTTATATTTTATTGCAAGTATCTTAATTTAAATACAACTATGTAGATTTGGTCTTTGATTTCATTTGTTTTCTTCTTTATTTTTTTATCAACTTAACAAAAAAAAAACATACATAATATATACACATCATACATACTTGTATTAAGGAAGTTAAAAGAGGGATTATATTAAATAACTAGTTAATATGTACGTGGTAAACAACATACATGTGCGTTGCATGTTAGTTTTGGATCTGACCATTAATTTTAAATGTAAATTAAAGATGATTTAGGAGGAATTCGGATGTACGGGGTATATTATCATATCAAATGATTAACTAACTAGTTAATATGTATGTGATAAATATTAGCTTTTTTCGATTCAAAGATCATGAGCTAGCTGAAATAATATTGCATGCTAGCTAGCTAGGTTTCTCCATCTCGATCCACTTAATAATTAAACATCAAACACGACTTGATACTTAATTAGGATGATAATGTTTATTGGATTAGCTTGAATTTGATGTTGGAGGACTATATATTGGTGAAATCCTATTATTTCTTTGAATTATTACTCTCGGTCTCCTAGCGTGTTGTGACTGGATTTTAAAACATGATCACAACCGGAGTTTTGAAAATGCATGGTTTTTTATTCATAATAAAGTAATGTGAGATACTTGAAGATTTAATTAAGCGTGTATAACTTTTTGGTCCATATTAGTGTGTGTCGTTGCATACCGAGAAAACTGTTAAGAGTTTAATTTCTTGTAAGATGGTCATGAAAGTTGGCGTGCCCAAGAATTCATATTCTGAGTAGTAAATATGGTGATTTGAAGGTCATTTAGACTGTATTATATAATGTTATTCACACTAGCTTGTGAGTCCTCGTTAATTAGTAGTTAACAGAAAATTAGTTATATTGGTTGTTGGTATGCTTGAGTGAAATCATGAATTGTGATGTTGAGACTGATGAGTTTTTAACCTACCTGGATATATACATATATATATATATATATACATACATACATATATATATATATATATATATATATATATATATAGTTGTTATCAGTTATATGTGATGTTTAGTTTGAGATTACCTCAGTAGTTTCTAAATATTGAAGCTAACGTTGTTTGGTTGTGGTTGTTTTTGGTAGGTTATCTTTTAGCTAATCTTTAAGGAGCTTGCTTGGGTAGGGCTTTAGGTGGAGCATGGCCGGTGAGTCACGTGTTCCGAAAATGCATGGGTTGTCTTCTTTATAATGGTCGTTGGATAGTTATTGTGACACCAAGACTGTATTAGGTAGTAAACTTTTCATTATGGATGTTATCCATGTTCCTTTATAGTATTTTTATTGTTAGTAATATTTAGACCATTGGATCCAAGTATTAAAAACAGATCGCTTGAAACACAAACACATTTTATAAACTTACTGTCAAATAAAGATTCCCCCAAAATCCTTGAAAGCTCAGAATTAAACAAAGAAGTTCCACTTTCTATGAACTTGGAAGTGAGCCGCACTGAGATCCTGAGTAGCCAAATTAACAATGTATAAAATTAGACATTTTAAATTTAGTATAAAATTTAATATATTATTATATTACAAGGGGGAGAATACCAAGATGCCCTCGATCAATTTTAAATATATTTACACAAATACAAAATATTTTGAGGGGCAAGGTGCCTATCCTGCCCCCGTGGTGGCTCCGTCCATGTGGCAAAAAATTTTTGGCAGTGAGTTGTATTGGTGGTATTGTTGTTTTTGGTTTTTATGAGATATACTATTGAATAACAAGATGGTAGGATGTACATGAGTTTTGAAAGAATACAAGTGGCCTACTATCTTTCAAGTGTGTAAACACTTATTTAAGTTTTCAAACGATCCTCCACGTGTGTGTATAAATCAATAAATGTGTGTATATATATAGAGAGAGTTGTTGTGCTCAATAAATTTCATTTAAAACACATAGTCCTGAAATTTTAATATTCAATCATAGGTGATTTAGTATACAATCATATGTGATTTATAAAAGCATCATATGTGAATTACGAAAAATTACGAAAACGTCACTCCGTCCAAATCTTTAAAATTTAATCTGGACCATTGATGACATTGATCCAAAGGCTAAAATTAGTCCCTTAAAACTATGAATTAATTATGGACTATATTGAACTTTTTCATGTTTTTAAAATATAAGTATCAATGAAATGCTACCGATACCCATGTGCTTAGGTGCAAAGAAGGCTGCACTAACTTATAATATGTTTGGTCATCTAAAAGTTGCTTAGCCAATTAAGTGTAAAGGAAAATGAGACTCTTTTAATTGGTTTGAAGTGAAAAGGATAATAATCTTAAGTCGAAATTGGAGATAACTTGTTTCTTCTTGTAAAATGACTCTTGTAGCTTGGATAGAAGTAGGGCTCCAGTAGAGAGCTTCACGTAGTAACCCATCTGATACTTAAGTCAGTAATTAATTCCATTTGAGTATAAAAAACATATAATGTGTGTAATTGCATGTAGTTTTAGTCCCAAGAGCACACATGAATTCAAACAACCTTGGGGTCTTTATTATAAACCAATTACGCTTTGACACATACTTTGCGTACTACACAATTGTCTACGTTTGTATATTCTATGTGTAGAATAATGAAAACCCCATAGGTATTTTGTATTACATTGACAACTATTTATAGAGTACAATGTACAAAAGAAACCCTAATGGACCCTAGCATATCTATGCAATAGGGCTGGACCATCTTATACTAAACCATAATCTATATTCTCTAATACTATGGGGACAACAATACTTATAACTGACTTAGGTTTTTATTACAATCACTGATGTGAAAATTAATGTATATACCATCTAGAGCTTCTTAGATACATAAATTCCAATCAAGTTTGAATATTTAATTCTGGGTAATAGTTTCTCTTTCGACAAAAGTGTTCAACCCGTAATGCTCTCTATGGTAAATATAATGAGCCTCCAAATGAGTTTCTTGACTTTTTTCTTTTTACAAACTGGTAGAGAACTTGATTTCTAATAGGAGATAACTTGATTTTTCACAGAAAATGGCTGATGCACGCCAAAAACGTCATGACACCTTAGGAGAGGCTCATGTGATAAACCAGTCTGTAATTGGTTGCATACGAGTAAAGAAGGGCATATAGTGAGGAGTTTTGCGTGTATTTTTAGCGGGGAGTATAACTTACCCTAAGTCGAGACTTAACCTCTCAATACAATTTTCTACGATGGTCTACAGAGCACAAGTAAATTTAAACAATCTTGTGGTCCTTACTCTTAACCAATAATGTTTTGATATGTACTCCACTTATTACGTATATGGTTACATCTAAATATTCTAAAAGGACCACATAGCTTATATCCCACATTATGTTTGTATTACAAATACTTATGCGGATATTAGGATCTTCAAAGATTGTTTCAATACAAAATTCCTATCAAATTTAGACACTTACGTAGTATAGTCATATATAATTGACATACGGAGATTTTAATCTCAGGCTAATTGCTTCAGATTTGTACCCTACGATACTACGCTATTATAATAAGCTCTGGATATTGTTTAAATTAACTTTTATATAAAGTTGAACTTAGATCATTTTAATTAGTTTATGCATAAATAAGGTCATGCGTATGACCTGTCCTGAAGCCTTCAGTTTATCGGGTAAGCCTTGAACACCCATACCACCCCCCCTAATTTATCCTGATCAGGTTCACTTTTCAAGCCCTCCAACCTCATGCTTCCTCCTCCTTTTTTTAAATTTTAGCCATTATAATTTTTCTTAAAAGCGGGAAAGAGATTGAGTTAGACTATATACTACATATTTGGGTGTAAAGGGAAATAAAAAGGAAAGTGATATGGTGCTGATGTGACATTCGAGTTAGGTAACCTGATAGAGAAGCCATACGAATGTCTAAGGCCATCCGCATGGCATGCAGTTCGGGTTACCTAACCCGAACAGCATATCAGCGCCACATCATATTTTCCTTCCCAACCTAAAAGCTAGTATAATCTAACTCAATTTTACTCATACATTTTATATATGAAAAGAGAGAAAGAGAAAGAGAGAGGAGAGAGCTCGGGTTCACCATCCCAGAAAGGAGAAGAAAATGCCACCCGAAACACCTGCATGGGTGTTCCCTCCAACCCGATGATCGAACCCAAAATGTTACCCGATCCCTCGGGTTAAGTTATAGGGATAGTCTAAGGATATTCTAAAAGTTAACCTCGCATGTATAATTTATTGCTCTTATATTTACCAAAATCATATCGATTATTGAGTTACAACAATAAGTAACAAAAAAAATATACAAAATACGGCCTCTATCTTATCAAACACGTACCTATTAACAAGGGGAATTTTTATTAGATATTAAGATCGATTTTTTTTCTTCTTTTTTTGTCATATTCCATTTAGTATTTCATAAAACCACCTCATAACAAACAAAATTTATAGTTTAAACTTTAAAGTATAAATTAAGAGATTATATATACGGAGAATGTTAACCACAGCCCTTAGGGATATGAATAAGAATAAAAAAGGTAATTTTAGTTTTTAAAAACGTCAATTACAACTTATGTTACAATAATTAACTTTCTATAATTTGCATAGTTACCTTTTAATTAGTTTTCAACTTTTCATATATGAAACAAGATTGTCATTTTAAAAACATAAAATAACATATATTTTATTCTTATCCAAAGCCTTAAGGCTGTGGTTAGCATTTTCCTTTATATATATATATTTTAATAAAAAATGACACCGCCCATAAAGAGATGACCCTTGGCAATTAGATATACGAATAATAAACGAATTGAAAGCTACGTAAGTTTAAACTCTTTTAAGGGAAAACGACTCTTACCAAATTCCTTAACACTATATGTTTAAAGATAAGATAAGATTTTTTTTCCAAGCTAGAATTGTAAAGTTCAAAATAATGTAAACCCTTTTATTTCATGATGTATAAACCCAAAATGAGGTGTATGAGTGGTTAAGACACAGCTCTCACTTAAACAATAGTACTAGTAAGTTGAAATAGAGTACAGTAGTAGACAAATAAGTGTCAAATTATTAAAGAGCATGAGGTATTGAGGGTTCATTTAAACAATTATTGATGATTTGAAATTGGGTTTCTAGCTTTTCTTTACCCTTTAATTTTGTGGGGTCTAACTTACATCATAAATTGGTATATTAGTTGGTCCATGTGCACATGGATTCTATGGTTGTAAGAAAGAAGAAAACAACAAACCTTGAAAGATAGGCATGTCAAGTGACTTGAACATGATCAGACTATTGAATAAGCATTATTGACACAAAATGTGGGAAAATGTTTCTTAAACATATGGGAATTTGGTCATCTACTCTACTGTATTACTTGGTGAGGGACAACACATTCTTTTTGGGTTTTAGTGGTGTCTATATTATATATACTTCTAAGTCGATTTAATATTATCTTCTAATATTAATAAAAAACAGGTTTTTTAAGGTATATATATGTGTAAATAGTAAAAGCTCTAAAAAGCTCACTCAACTAGTACTTTTAGACTATTTTTCTTTCGGATAAAAGTTCCAGCTTAAATGCTCCGTATATAACACACCTTTAGACCCTTACATAGTTGCATAAAATACAATTTTATATAATGCTATCATGAAGCCTTCCAGAGTTCCAGAGCAATGGAGTGAGCAGATGATGGGGTGGTGTGGTGATCTGCACACCGTGGTGGAGAGATGATGCCTCACTATCACGGTGTGATGAGAGGTGCATGTGATTATCATGGGAAGAAAAGTGGTGTGATGGTTTGCGTTATTTTTCTTTTCTTTATTTTACTAAAATTTGATTGGTAGATTGTAGGATACGCGCATCTCAAAATTTGGTGTAGCGAGATGTGATTAGTATATGTGTTCCATGACGAGATGTGTGATAAAAGTGTGATGTTGATACGGTTGTGTGATAATATAGGTACCCTTTCATTCTAATGGCTAAAATTCAAAAATGTAAATTACACTTAAATTTGTTATGAATGAATATGATATCCAAAGTAATAGGAGCTGAATCTAGGTAGATTGATTGTTTGTTGACCGTGATGAGGAAATTGCAATTAATCTAAGGATTGATTGGTATATTTTAAGTGTTCCTTTTTTAATCCAATGATAGATGATAAGAACCTAGACAATAGTATTGGTTTTAATTAAATATAGTAAAAGATTTAGATTAAAATATTACGTCTTGTTTAACTAAAAGATAATATAAAGACAAGACAAAAGAATTTTCCTTTACTTTAGACTTAAACTAAAATAAGTTATTTTATATCCTTCTATTTTGTATTCTTATTTATCTTCTTACTCGTAAGATCAAAACAAGTGTCAAAATCAAGAGAATATATACAAAAAATTAGTGAATTCCACATGTTATCATCTAGTGAGTAGAATGATAAAGTATGAGGAAACGTAATTTTCCAACTAAAATATAAAATAAGAGTATGATCACTATTGCAAACTACTTGAAACTTTTATGTAATAAAAAAGAAAAAAGGAGAAAAAAATCGTTATTTACGGATGTATCAGTTATCATGTGTTACTTGAGAGAGAATCACAAAAGACCCAACTCAAAAAGGTCGTTTCTTTAAATCGTTTGAAGCTACATAGTCTTACGAAAGCCAGTGACAAGATCGGTGCTATCGCAAACATCCTGCGACGGTTTAGCCAAATACTCGTAAACAATATCGTGAACATAGATCCTCAATTTTAAAGTTCATTCGGTTACGGTTCATGATCTTAGAGTTGGACAGTTAACCGAAAACTTAAAAAATTCAAATTTTATTTTTTACGTTTATCAATACTAACAAATTAATCAATATTTACATACCATAATTATTTACTTTAACAACTTGCTACCCAAAGTCAATAGCTATATTTCAGTTTTCAATATAAATATTAGTAGATATATGTTTTATTTAAGTTTACTAGTCAACTAGATTTATAAATCTTATCATTTTACTTAGTTTCACTTTAACTTAGTCACGTTTTAATTCAAAATATTTTCTTATGTCATAATTAATTGATACATAAATAACACAGTTTGTAATGTTTTATAAATTTCTAATTTAAGCCTTGCTCGAGTTGAGATATGAATATTAAATTGTGAAGCCTTTTGTTTTAGAAATATATTTAGTAACTAAAAATGGTTAATTGGTTAACCGGGGAAACCGAACCGAAAAACCAGTTAACCGATTATTGGTTAACCGGTTTTTTTGGTTTAGGTTTAAGTTCATGAAAGTTACGAACAAATATTTCGGTTAACCATCCATGAACACCCCTATTCAAAACCTCTAGTAATGCAACTTCAACCCAACTCAAAAATCTATTAGACCACCCGTATGGGGCGACCCGAGACACCTTCAGGCTTCATCGGGTGGCTTGGGAAACACCCGTATGCCCTCACCTTAGGGTAGGTGGTTGGTTTCCCCAACCCGACCTCACCCGAGCCATTTCCTTTTTCTTTTTGCAGTGTAAGAGAGAGTAAAGAGGGAGGAAAACGATTGAGTTAGTTGGGTTAAACTATACTTGGGTTTGGGGTATGAGAGAGAAATGAAAGAAAAAAGTGATATGACGCTTATATGATATTTGGGTAATAAAGAGGCAAAGTATGAGTTATACTCATGGTCTTAGCGAAGTTTGGTCCACAACACAACATAAATTGAATAAATTTCAAATATTTAATAAGTCAATTTCAAGTAACGCACTTATTTATCAGGTTGTCAAATATGGGAGGAACTACATGAGGGCTTAAGCACTTTAGTTTGTTGTTTAAAACTTTAAACAATTAAACCAAGTTTCCTAAATTTGTTATTTAAGCCTACTTGTCACTTGTCTGATAGTAAAAAACTCAAACCCCAAATCCAATTGCATTCCTTTAGTGCGTGTTTAACAATTGGCTAAGCTTATGTCGTTCTTTTAACGCACAAGAAAAATGTTTGGTTAACAATGTAGTAAATTATGTATTCATCTGATTAATTTTATGTTGAACATAGTTGATAAATTAGTTAGGGCACTTTGATGAAATAGAATTGTTTAATACCGAATGGTTCATAAGCTCTATATCGCTATAGTTCTAAATATAAAATTGTTTAATAATACTTCCATTTCGAATGGAAGAAAATTATCATACTAACCTTATATGGTATCAATCATAAATCATTACGACACTTAATCAAACAACTAATATGCAAGTTAATTTTTCACATGAATTACATACAAGATCTTCAAGTTTGTTCTATGTTTGATAAAACACTTAAAAATACATCTTAAATAAGAAAGAACACCATCGAATTGTTCGAAACTCAACATACTCGATTTATGGTACCTTCGAACGCAGTAAACAATAGTAGATTTAAACACTCAACTGATTACAAAAGAGAAACTGTCTTTAATTTCAGTTAAAAAATGTAGTCGCACCATGGAAAATCTTCGATTGAGCACAATAGCAACATCAGAAACCTTCGGTGTAGGGGTAAAGACTTTTGATTTAGGTTTGACTCTAGAAATTAATCTAACATAACTACAACCACCTTTGATCCAACACATCAGCAACTACCTTCGATTAAAAGACAACAGCCTTCAATGGAACACCTTCGGTGGGCATAGACGATAAAAAAGTACGTATGGGCAGGGGTTTAAGATGGGGAAATCGATCAGAGGGAGAGTGAAATCGTTTGAAGGTGGAGAGGCGCTAGGGGGAAATCTGGGTAAAAGTGACGTGCTAAATGGTTATGCTTGCCTCATGCTTATGAATCATTCGGTATGTTGTTCAACATCCTCATCCATTCAGAGTGTTTCTTTTCTTTTACCAAGCATGCAGAATGCTGACCAAATCTATATTCAACTCTGAATCAACCCATTTCGCAATAAACATACAACCCCTTAATTTAGTTAATTTATTGAAACTTGAATGATTTCTACTTACAATTGATTTCGTTATGTTGAAAAGATTTCTAGTTTTATAAGGTTTGTTTTATGGCTTAGTTAAACTTGGTTGATTTGGTTTACTGAACACCACTTTAGATCCCCAGTGGTTTGACAATGCTATGTGAATACATAACCAAGTGTAAAGTGAAACAAATTATGAACTTTTGTGTTACCCATCATAAAAATATCCGAGCCGTTGCCGTCAAATAACTTAATTAGTAACTTACATTCCGTTCTCGAGTTGTTTTTTGGAGGGAAAGGAAAGAAAACAGGTAAGTTGATCTGTTGATGTGTTCTTGAGTTATTTTTAACAAGGGAAAGGAAAGGAAAGAGAGAGAATGAGGGGTTATTTGGCACAAAATATTTCCTTTCATTTCCTTTCTTTCAAACTCAAGAACACAACTCAATCCTTTCCATTCTTGTCCTTTTTTCCTTTTCCTTTCCTTCCCTTCACTTTTCGTTTTTAAAAAACTCGATAATGGAGTGTTAGGGAGCTCTTAATGCCTCTTAATTTGATTGGTTAAGAGTTATTTTAAAAAAATAAAGTGTTTTTTTATTTACCTCTTATCAAAACTAATAACTCACACGTACTTCACGTATACCTTCTTGAAACCCTTCGTCACCCGATCATGTCGCCGAGAACAAAGCCACCGCTAGCGTCACTGTACTTTCTTCTCCGTTGAATTATCGTGTGCCAAACCAATTCTTCTTCATTTCCCGTCTCTTCATTCAGGAGACACACCGGTTCATTACAAGCAGGTTGGTTTTTAACTCTCTATTTCTCTCTCGATCAATCTGTAATGGGTACGTAAGTACTTTTGTGAGTTATCTGATTTGTTGCCTGTGTGGTTGGATTGTACGTTGTGAAATTGACGATGGTAGAAACGAAGAAAATTGGTTTTTTAAACTACGAATCTATGATATGGTTTTGTGATCATGCTTCATTGTGAGGTTCATAAAAGTATAAAAATTATCAAAGTTTTGTGCTTCTAATAGTAGTTCTAAGTGCAGCATGGTTTGTATTTTTTTGGTCACTACTATAAACAGTCAGGCTTTGAGTGGTGGTAAGTACGCCGTACATGAAACTTCATTTTTTGTTTTGTTTTTCATAAGTCATTGGTGTGTAGAGTTTGATCATGTGTTCCTAGTAAACCATGCGTTCCAAGTGCAACATGGGTTGTACGTACTTTTTATGGTTTTACATTTAACATTAAAATATTTTTTTAATTTTCTTTCTACACAATTATAAATCTCATAAAAAACATTAATTACAACTTTAAAAAGCCAAACAACAAACTACGAGTGGACATTCAGATATCTGGACCATTATTCAAATGTGATGTTCAGATTCAGATTTAGAACCTCTTGAAAAATAAACAACACCTTAGATTGACTTAAGTAAATGACCTTTGCGGTAATAAGATCGATACACAACATTCATTTAATTACACATACGTACATCAAATAATTTGATTCATCCAAAGCAAAATGTTACCTACGTTGTCGGTACTTGTGATGAAGGTAGTTAAATGTCGTGTTCAAGGCAAGAGAGCCCATGCCATATTGACGATAAACATATAGGCTATTTATGAGTGGGTTTAGAGTATGATGTAACCTTTCCCGTATTGAAACTAGCTAGTTGAAAGTGAAGTTATTTTCCTTGTAAAGATAAAGGTACCGAGAGAATAGAGTGGTAGATGGGTGATGTTTTTCACAATTTTAGGAGAAAAGGTCAACTTCGACTGAGTTACATGTGTCAGTAACGATAAATTATTGACCAGACAAGACAAGAAACCTACTTCCACTTAATGCTCAGTGCCTAGGAAATTTATACCCCATGTGATGTCAAAGGCTCTATCTGTTTTTTCTAACATATATATCAGTTTATGTCCACCGTAAATTTAATTTTATGCACCTTTTTTGTTTTTTTTAAAGGTTTTTTAGTATATAATTGGTTAATCATGATTAAAACTAAAACTAAAAATTGAACCGAGAACCAGTTGACTATGTTGATTAGAGACTTAGAGTTATAAGTAGGTTATAAAAATCAAAGAATGTATAAAGCCAAGATTAAAAAAACTGAACCTGAACACCATTTAAGGAAATTGTTATAGCAAAACTTATGTTTGAAGACAAATATAGATTTGTTTAGTTTTCCATAGTTAACTATTCAATTCTGATTTTTGGGAACTCAGTAATTGTTGGCGATCTTGCTTATGTCTAATCATATATCTAATAGAAAGAGGAGTGCTACAGTAGTATTATTGGGATAGAAAAATGAAATGAGAAGAGAGAGAAATGTTAATGAGGGGCTGATGTAAAAAGTTGGTTGCAGGGATAGAAAGACGTGTACTTTCGCCACCTTAAAGGTGGCTCAAGCATGATTTCCTTCCTGGTGCGAGCTTATTAATGGAGCCCTAGATTTGTTTATCAGGTTAGTAAAGTTAACTTAGGTAGGATTTCTTCGTCACTCGCACAATAAAAAATGTGTATTACTAGAGTACCCGTCAATTATACTTTTATTGACTTGGCGTAACCATGGTTGTGAGACTGTTTGTTTATGTAACAAATTACTTGTGTCTCTAACGATACTTGGATAATGAGAAATTGAGTACTGTTGAACCGAAGTCATGATGGTAGTTGTTTTCAAATTTGAGTTATCTGAATGGGATACTCTATCTTTTGTTAGCTTCTTGCCATTGTTGTTGCAAACAGAATAATGGCAAGGTTTAATCCACTTGAAAATCTAAGAGTTCGTTTGGTTCACGGAATGAATATGAAAAAATTGAAATTTGACCAAGGAATTGGAATTGGAATTTGTGAAAAACTATATCTTGTTTGGTTAATAAAGACCGGAATTGAAATCTAACCAAAAATAAATTAATTCAATATGTATAAATCAAAATAAATTATACAATCAACCGCCCAACACCCCCTACCCTCTACCCCCTCCGCCACCCTACCCCACCCCTACCCCTACCCCCACTCTACCACCCGACCCTACCCCTATCTCCACCTTACCTTACTCCGTCTTACACACCCTATCCTGCCCCTACCCTACCTACCCCACCTACCCCACCCCAACCACCTACCCTACCGTACTCCACCTTACCACAAAACACTCCCACATCTCTACTCTACCACCCTACTCCAACTTACCTACAATCTACTCTTACGATACCTATTCCACCTTACCCACCCTACTCTAACTTATTCACAATCTACCCCTACCCTACCTACCTACCCATCCCCCACCTTACTTCACCATACTACCCACAATCCACCTCTGCTCCACCCCACCTACCTACTATACTTCACACCTACTCTACCTTACCTATCCCACTCTAACCCTACCTACACACCCACCCCACCCTATCATAGGGTAAGGTAGGGCATAAGGTAAGGGTGGGGTGGGGTGGGTAGGATGGGGTGGGGTAGGGTGAGTAAGGTGCCATAAAATAGGGTATGGTGTAGGTATGATGGGGTATGGGTAGGGTAAGTAAGGTGCCGTAAAGTAAGGTAGGGTGAAGTAGGTTGGATGGGGTGGTAGAGGTAAGGTGAGTAAGATGCCATAGAGTAGGGTGAAGTAGATAAGATGGGGTGGGGTAAGGATGGGGTGAATAAAAATAAAGTCGGATAGGGGTGGGTTGGGGTTGGGGTTGGACAAGGTGTCATAGAATAGGATATGATGAAGTAGGTATGATAGGGTAAGGGTAGGGATTAGATGAGTAAGGTGGAGTGGAGTAGAGTAGGGTAGGGTAGGATGAGGTAGATGGGGGTAGGGTAGGGTAT
>JAUEJL010086684.1:0-14676 GCA_032274825.1 Drosophyllum lusitanicum
AAGAGCAGTGCAATACTACAATGTATATATTATTAAATATGATAATGAAGGGTAATATGCGAAGAAAGTAATATATATATATATATATATATATATATATAGTTAATGAGAATTAACCTATTGAGAAGAGGATATGATTAAGTAAAAAGATGCTAAAAGTATATTTACTTCAAGGGACGACAAAGAGTTAGTTTATATCAATTCTGTAAAGAAGATGCATACTTAATCATGTATGGTGGATATCATACGATATCAAAGTAATCTAAAGATGAAATGATTAAATGACTCAAGTTGAGAATTAAATAAGTAGTCAAAGTTATAATTATATATATGAGAGAGATATATGGAGTTGCAGACTCGAATATTGAAAGAAAAGTAAGTATACGAATATTTGTACACACACACACACACACACACATATATATATATATAAGAGATGGAGTTACAAACTCAAATATTGAAAGTAAAGTATGTATACGAATTCACTTCAATTGACCAGTATAAATCGAGAACAAGTAGAGATTGAAAATATAATCATAAGAGATAATAAGGGATTCAAAGCAATTTATAAGAATTTATATAATGATTAATTATACAAATTGAGAACTGAAGAATCAGACATGAATGTTTTTATCTTAATTGTATGAGTAAAGTATGGATTCAATTATTATGAATAAAAAATATATAAATTATCTTTCAAATAACAGATCCACTAATCGGTTACAGAGTGGAGACATGGAATGAAATCAAAAGGGTGACTGCGAATCCAAGTGATTATGAATCCATAAGTAAGATGAAAATATTATAATGTAACGGATGTGAATTAGTAAGACTGATATAAGAAACGTAGCAAATAAATGTGTTTATGTATTATACTAAATTAATACAGAATATGAGATAAGTGAGCAATCTAGAATGATGAGAAATCATATTAAGAGTATAGGATTTTGCAAAGAACAAGTGTTATGTATTTAACAAGCTTAATGGAGATTATGTGATTTATATAATTTATATTTTATAAATCTCAGAGTTTGAGTACCCACTGAGTTTTATAGCTCATCGGATACTTTTAACCCTTTTCAGGTGTTTCTTATTGAGGAGATGATGATCCAGTGGATGGGCTCGAGTAGTGCAACTGTTTGTTTTAAATTTCAATTATACCCGTTGTTACCCAACTTTGAAATAAATATGTTTTGGATTAAAAGATTTAAAGTACTACAAGTTTGTTTAAGTTTTAATGTACGAAATAAAATTTTATTATTGCTTTCGCCGTATTGTTTGACAAAAGATTTGGTTTCACGATATTTTGTTTTAAAATTTTGAGAAATTCTGCAAATTTTACTTTATAAAAAACAGGACGTTACAAAATATATGCAAAACTACATTAGATAAACAAACTTATTTTAAATTGTTAATAATATTGTTGACAATATTTGACAATAAATTAAAAACATTTTAAAAAATCTAAATATAACAAATTATCATAATATCATCATTTTCAAATTTTAGTCATTTATGTACACTTTATATTTTACAAAACTTGAAAAGTTTGATAATACAACAAGCCGCTTATAAAAATTAAACTTGATAAAACATGACTCAAATGAGATCAAGCTCGAATCAAACTAGAGTTGCTCAATACAAATTTAACTTGCATATATATCTACTTTTAAAAATAGAATCTTTTCTTTTAATTTTATATTGCCCTAAAACATTGTTGAACAAAGTTGGATTGATCGAAGTATATTTTGTTTGTCTTGTTATTGGATACCAACAAAACAAAAATAAACCATGATAATTCTTCTCCATATTTAAATAAAAATTAGATAAAAACAAAAATAATATATTATTCAAATAATAACATAAATATTGTATCTTATTGTTAGCTATAAATGCATGATAAACCAAATATATATCATTGAACAGAACTCTCGTTTAACTATATTATGGATGGTTTGTAGTTGGTAGTTATTTGTTTATTAAAAAAAAACACAAATCTTATTTGAATGGAAAACTTTTTTTCTTTAATAAAAACTTTTAAATTGAAAACTAGCTCAAGTTTTTTATATATATTACCAAAATACCCACTCTTGATTACTTTGAAGTTCTTCCTCTTTTTTTTTAAAAAAAATTCTTTTTTTTTTCATTTTGCAGGTCCTAATCCTTAAGCTCTAGTTACTATACAAGTTTCAACTTCAGCTATTAATTACTAGTTTTCAACTCCAGTTATCAGCTACATTTTATCAAACAAACTCTGTACAAAAGTAACCATCGAAAAAATCTAGACATGAAAGCAAAAAAAAGATCAAACTTACAATGAAAGATGAAGATGGATACAACTTCTTTCGTTATTTTATATCAAACTAAGCAGATGTAACTAAAAGCACATGAAAAATAAAGAGGAGATTAATAACCATAGGCAACAAGACTAGGAATTAAGGACAACAATCGTCATTAGAGAATATAGACATTGACGGATAAAAAATAAATCTATTGGTATATAAGGTATTTTAGTTGGTAGAAAAGATGTCAATATTTACCTTTACGGACATAATATCCATACAAAACCATAATTATATACAGAATATAAACTAAAGGGCTTGTAGCTCAGCAGTATCACGTGTTAGAGAAAATATGTCCCTTTCCAAGATGTTAAGAGTTCAAGTCCCATAGTGGATAACGAAATAGGTTTAGTGAGCATGTGTTTGAACGTTTGATCTATCACAAATAGTCATAAAACTCTATCAATCTCATGATCATATCATAAATATATAGAAGAATGTTCAATATAGTCCATGATTAATTCATAGTCCTAAGGGACTAATTTTAGCTTTTGGATCAATGACATCAATGATCCAGATTAAATTTTAAAAATCTGGGCGGAGTGTCATTTTCGTAATTTTTCATAATTCACATGTGATGCTTTTACAAATCACATGTGATTGTATACTGAATCACATGTGAATGAATATTAAAATTTTAGGACTATGTTTTTTAAATGGACTTTATTGAACACAACTCTAAATATATAAATAAGAAAAATTTATCAACCAATTCTAAGATAAATCAAACTTTATAAATAATGTGCAACAAATCTATAGCAGGGGATTAAATATTTATAAAACCAAACTGTAAATTTTTGTGAGGTTATAACTCAAAATCAATTGCCTATTAGTATAGTAGCCCAGGACCCTTATTTAACACATTACAAAGTCATTTTTCGTTCGATGTGAGACATTATTCAACACGCCATGCACGTGCTACTTTTTTTCGCCTAACACGTGGATACTTATGGGTTACGTAAAATCCGTGTGGTCTTTGACTAACCATATGTGAACCTTGCTCTGATATAATGTAAGTTTGTGAGGTTCCAATTCAAAACCAATTGGCTACGAGTGGAGTAACCCAGTACCTTTATTAAAAACATTACAAACACGCCCCCATCACTTTTCGTCCGATTTAAGCCATTACTTAACACGTCCCATCATGTATAACATTATTTTTTTTCACGCCTAATACGTGGGAAACTTATGGGTTACGTGGAGTCCGTGTGACCTTTAACCAACAACGAGTAAACCTTACTCTAATACCATATAAGTTTGTGGGGTTCAAACTCAAAATCAATTGAATTGGCTATCAGTGAAGTAGCCCATGACCCTTATTTAACACATTACAATGTCATTTTTCGTCCGATGTGATACATTATTCAACACAAACAAAAAGCTTGGAATCAAGTATGCAAAGTAGAATGACACTTTATCATATTTTCTAATGAATCTTTATTCGAAACTCCGTTTTGATTCAAAAACATTTATGAAAATCGAATCTAACATCAAAGAGATGATAAATAGACAATTAATTTTATAAAAAATAGGGTTTGATTTATAAAAGTGTATTCAACTTTATACGTTTTACTATTGTATCTATCTAACTTTGAAACTTGCCTTTTAATGTACTAAACTCTCAAAATCTACCATTTAATGTATCCCGTTTGAAAATTGGATATATACAATAACAAAATATGAAAAATTAGATGTATAAAGTTTAAAAAATTCAGTACACTATGATAAGTTTTAAGAGTTCAATATATTAAAAGGTAAGTTTAAAAATTAAAAACATACAATAACAAAACACATAACATGTTAAATTTAATACATTTTAATAAACTAAACCCTAAAAAATAATACTACGATTCCCTTTCTCTAATAATCATACATATATGAAATATGCAGCACACACATAAAGGTTATAAACTTTTGATTTACTTGTATTATCTTTTACATCTACTTGTAGTGACTTTTTTTTTACTAATTTATACAAAATGATTTTGAATATTGAATTTTTTTATCTCATGCATTTTTATTGTTTTAGTTAAGACTCCTGTATTTACTATTTAGGTTGACTTATGAAGTGCTTGTCATTAGTTAATTGTATGTATAAATATATAGATTATGTAATGATTGTCTTTTTATTTTTTCATGTATAAACCTTTTATACTTTTGAATCAAATAAATACAATAATACCTGCCCAGAATTTATGGGCTCTGGGCCAACATGGGAACTGTTAATATTTGAATTCAACTGGTCCCAACTCCCAAACCAAGACTGAGCAAGTCAAACCTTTTTATGGACCAAGAAAAATCCAGCCTTCTTCTTTACTTTTTCACAAAGCAGCCCCCACAATTTTGTGACATCTACTTTTCAAGTACAAATTTGTTCCATCTGTTTTTCATTTATTGTAGAATTTAGGTTTTTAAATATTCTTAATAGAAATCACTTTATTGAAAACTATACCTTGATTTCCTGGTGATTTTACTGGTTAGGCCATCCGTAGGGCCTTTCTTTTTCCCAAACTAACCCAAATGTCATATCAGTTTTTTTTTTACTTTTTTCTTCCCAACCCAAATCAACCCAAAAGTTAAGTATAACCCTTTCCAAATCAACCCAAACAACCCAAATATTTTTCTCTCTCCCAACTCTCACTAAAAAACCAAAAAAAAGAAAGAAAAAGCCTGCAAGTTTGATCGGGTTGAAGGACCCGAGTTGAAATTTTTTGAAGGAACCCGAAACCCCCGTAGGGGTGTTCCCGAACCTACCCCTTGAACCCAAAGGAACCCGAGACCATTCGGGTAGAGTTTTACGGATGGACTTAGACCAAGAGTATGGCTTGTCCCGAATCATTCGGGTAAGCCTTCGGGTGTGTTGGGTAGATTAAAGGTGACCGCTACGCCCCCCTTTGGGTTCCCTCCTTCGAGTTTCCCAACCCGAGACCTCACCCGATGATTCTTTTTCTTTTTTTGGTGTGTAAGTGAGAGTAGAGGGAGAAAAAAAGATTGGGTTGGGTTGGATAGGCTATACTTGGGTTCCGGGTAAGAGAGAGAAAAAGAGAAAAAAAATAATGTGACGTTGATATGGCACAAGACCTAGATGGCTTTTGATAGTCACTAAAAAAAGAAGTGAATCGTCATATATAGACTATTACTTATCAAAACTATTTATCTTATAGTAAAAGATATTATTTTTTACACGCTAATTAATAAAAAAGCCTACTATAACTTAATTAAATTTAATTAACTACATAGAAAATAGAAAATGTTATAGTCACCAATGAAAATTTACTATTAGTAGTCACCAATGAAAATTTACTATTGCATAGATCGAGGTGTAGGTGCAAAGTGTATCGGCATATATAGATCAAAAAAGTTTATATGGTTGTAAAGGGTGTTATTCGTTATATACGTTAATAAAAAAAAATCTAGTATAATTTACCTAGTTAAATTTAGACTATATAGAGACTATTACAACCATGTGATAGTATATATATATATATATGTTTGTAGGGTTAAGATCCTCTCATGTTATAGTCAAACATAACTCATCATGTTATCTCACAAACATAAAAGTTAGTCATTTATTCTAAGTCAAGAATGAGTCCCTTTGTAGACTCCACTTTAATGTTTGTGAGAGAACATTTTGGGTCATGTTTGACCACAACATGAGAGGATCTTAACCCATGTTTGTAACCATCTTAAAAAAGTAAAAACAAATGTGATTTTTTCGGAAGTAAAATAAAACAATTTAGAAAAAATAATTAAAAAAGATTAAGAAAAAAGTGAGTGAGGGCATGTATGGTTCAATATTTGTGGTGAATTGTAAGCAGTAAAAGAGAATAAAAGCAAAAGCGACCGACCATAAATGATAAAAACCCAATTCACTTTGTCATGCACTTTACATCAGTCGCTATACTCACTTTCTCTTTAATTTCTTTTTGGCTCTTTTAGGTTTAGCCATTCTTCCTTCTTTTATTCTCTCATTCTTGGACGTTTCTTACCACCCTTGCCCCAACCTCTATGCATATTTAATCCCTTTGTATGTTCGTTTAAGGGGATGGAAGGATCCCTCAAGTGTGATTATCTTGTTAGGGTTAGAGGGTCACTCGAAGGAAACGTTTTAGGATCTATGCATCTTTACTTGCATGTCGGCTCTGAGTAAATGGTGCTAACAAGCGATAAGGATTCTTTTTAATCATAGTGAAGCTGGTAATCTGAGATACGAACACGAAACCCGACTTGAACCAAATACTAAATGGGTTGACATAAACCCGACACGAAACTAAAATGAGTAAAAAATGTATCGACGTGAAAATACCATGAAAAAACAAATCAGGATCAGGTAAAACCTACTTACTTGAAAATGACCTGATTAACCCAAATTTGTTAAAAAAATATTAATTAAAAATAAAATAATATAAAATCCAAGTAAAAAGGTGTTGAGTTTAAAATGGATCAAAGTTAGAACCTAAAAATAGAGATAACCGAAATTCAAAATCTCAGTTTCATTTATGAATTGAGTGACTTACTTTTTGACCCAAAATCCAACCCTTAATATGGGTCGACTTGAACCTAAAAATAGCGGTAACCAAAATTCAAAATCTCAAGTTTATTTATAAATTAAGCAACTTACTTTTTGACAAAAAAAACCGACCCTTAATATGGGTTGACTCGAGACCTGACCCTGAATTTCAAAGTTAATTTTATTCGCAACTTTTTTTCGATTGTTAGGTCTAATGGAACCTAACTCGAAAACCCGAAATTTATCCACGGGAGCACAAACGAGATTTTCCCTTGGTAGAATTGGTCGCTACAAAACATAACCTGAGCCGCACACGAATTAAAGCGATACAAATTGAACCTGACACGTAATTAACTTGGGTTGGAAATGAGTTAACACGAAAATGAAAAGAAACATTTAACCGGATGACAACCCGAATTGTTAGTCTTAATTCATAGTGGCAAAAAGGGTAATACACCGTTTCCATAGTTTTAGCTATTTATTTTCTACTACTATTAACCCACGCTTGTGTTTGTTTTTAAAAAGAAAAATTATATTAATATGTAAGATCTACGAACTCTTCAAAAATCTGAAACTCGGGCTCATCATTAGTAAGATGGATAATCTCAATAGGCATGTTTCCTATACCCAAATAAAGGCTTTTTATTAATATGTGTCTATGGTGTGACAACGCTAAATATCATGACTTAATGGTCTAGGGTCAAACTAGGTTTAAGATTAGCCAAGTCCTAACCTAATTTAACTTAAACCATCAAGCTCTGATACCAACTGTGACACCCGAGACTTTAATAGAACGAACACATTGAATTTTATTTATATACATCAGAGTTTTTGGTTACAACGGAAGATAAAATAAAATAAAAGGCAAGAATTCCAAATAAAACTTTCTTAATAACTAAAAACATCTCCAAGTGTCATTTGGTCCCATCATTATATTGCTCGAAATCCATGTTTTTCTCTAACGGCTATATCCGGAGATATATATGTAAATGCATAAGCCTAATGGCTTAGTGAATTCATGTGTTTTGTATACAAAATATCACATGCATTTATGATAAATATGAAATATAAAATATAGAAGATATATTGAGATTTCGGAGTTTTAGGTAAATTTATTATCTCATTTCCAAGCTATTTTCCAACATCGACTAGCGTGCGTGCTATCCATGCCATAATTTCTATACAATGTACTAGAGGGGTTAGACATGTATCTTCCGGTAACAACTTAGTAACAATGAGATGCCTATCGTGTACTGATCGTATCAAAATATATGTATTAGCGAACAACCATTACGTTTCCGCTTTTCTGTGAACAGCCATTACGTTTTCGCTCCTTTTATTATTTACCCAACAACTCGAATATATATACGCATAAAAACACTAGGAATGATATAAGGCAAGAAAACATTAAATATGATAAACATGGTGCATGGGGAACTTAGACTTATAAGCATAATATATATATATATATACACACACACATATATCTCAATTTTATAAAGGCGTCACAAAACTCACCTTAAAATTTTTAGGAGTCGAGATTTGATTCAAATTCTATCTTTTATTCTAAAGTTCCTCCTACTCTTTGTGTACTTTTTATTTCTTTGGGAATACTATAATCCAGACAAATGTTATCCTTTTATAGTGTTTCATTAGATGACATAGTCACCAATCTAATATATACTAGTTTTGACACATTGGTCCTATGATTAATACGTGGTTTTTGTTTAAATTGAGGCAAGTGGCATGCCTATATTAGATTAGGTTGTACACTTGTCTAACTACATTTCATATAAAACCTTAAGAGGGCTCGGAGTGGAGAAGGGGGTGAGCGGGGGGTCACACCACCGCACCGTCGTCACGTGACCGACCACACCACCGCGCCGTGGTGGAGGCCTTTGGGGGTGAAAACCGCGCCATGTTATGAGGGGTCCATGGCGAAAAGAGGAAGAAGACATACACGCTGCCTTAAAAAATGTACACTCCCTTCGAAGAATATGCAAAGAGGAAGAAGAGATCTGGTGACTAGGTGAGGGTTTCTTGGGTGCGGTGGTGAAAAGAGGAAGAGGCGGCGAGATGGAGGAGTTCTTTTGAGAAGTTAGGTATGATATGTATAAGGATTTTTAAGGGTTATTTTGACTTTTTGCAGTAATTGAAAGATTCAATTTTTTTTAATTATCAACTCGGTCAGTGAGGGGTTCCATTTTGTCTCCTAATATCTATTATTTTTTCTTATGAAAAATTTATTTTAGTTTTATTGTATTAAGTATATTAATTAGATTTATTTTAATTTATTTTTACTTTTATATTTTTTATTAAGTATTATTAAATGTAAAATTAATAAATAAGATGGGTCCCATAATTTGATGTGGTAGAAAGTAACCACTACGAAGCTAAGTGAGGGTTAAGTGGTGAAAAAAAAACTGACGTGACAGTGTGGTGGATGTGATTGAAGGTAACCATTACCACTACTCTAATGTGTTTCATGCAATAATATTATTATATTACATAGCATCAGCTATCTACATTTTTCACACATTAATATTTTTGGAATTTTGTTATTACAATTAATATTAGTATTTGTATATGAAGATAATTGGAAACTATCGGTAGTAATAGCGTAATAAATTCTTATATTTTTATTTTGAATCTAGATTATATGTGTGTTTATTTATTTATAAGTATTAAGTAGTAACTATGTTTGAATTTGATATATATTATTATCTTAAACTTTTGAGTAAATATATCGTGTAATATAATAATAAAGTATCTATCTTCTTATAGTAGTCATTCGATAGTTTGACGCTTAAATTTTATAAAAAAAACGTAGTACATTTATATTTGACGTAGTTTAAATGATTACAAATATCGAAAGATATTATTTTCAAAACTTTAGTTTATTCTCTCTTTTTTTGGTCATCTTTATTAATGTAATAACCAATATTACATATACGAAATATGGGTGTTACATTTTCGAATGTTAGGTCTAATGGAAACCTAACCCGAAAACCCGAAATTTATCCACGGGAGCACAAACGAGATTTTCCCTTGGTAAAATTGGTCGCTACGAACATGACCTGAACCGCACACGACTTAAAGCGATAAAAATTGAACCTGACATGCACGTAACTAACTTGGGTTGGAAATGAGTTAACACGAAAATTATAAGACACATTTAACCAGATGACAACCCGAATTGTTAGTCTTAATTCATAGTGGCAAAAAGGGTAATACAACTTTTCTATAATTTTAGCTATTTCTTTTCTACTGCTATTAACCCACGCTTGTGTTTGTTTTTAAAAAGAAAAATTATATTATCTCTTACTTATCTCATATCCATTATATGATAACATGTGAAATCAACTAATTTTTTTTCTTCGTCTATGTTCTTAATTTTGATACTTGCTATCTATCTATTGAGTAAGTAGATTTAGTAGGAAGTTATAAAAAGTCTCTTTCAATAATGAACATATTGGAATACATGTTTAAGGCCATAATTTAAAAAAAAAATACAGTTTAAAACTTGGTTTTAAATAGATTTAGAATTTAACAAAAAACCAACACATATATAAAACCTCTTGAAAAATGAACTCTACCCATAAAATATCTTACAAAAGTTAACGCAATATTTAAAAATCACAAAATACAAACTAGGTATATATAATATTTGTTGTCTTTTTGAATATGTTTATTTGTTGATATTCAATATTCACTTAGAGGAGATGATATCTATGTTTTGATTCGCTTATAATTTATAGATTATGTTATGAATTATTATGTTACACTTGATTAAAGAACGACTAGTTCAAAGTTTTCATATCCGTGTCCTATAAATCAGTTGTGTTTTGGATGGGAATTGGATATGCATATGATTTATATTTGTGAGTTGCTTGTTAAATTGCATGACAAACATTAGAGATAACGCTCAGGAACACTTATTTGTAATCCAAACTTTAGGAGTTAGTAAGTTAAAACGCATTACAGGAGTTGGCCTATAATTAAATCGAGTTGTATGCTAAGATGTAACTGGATAGACGGGTTTAGAATGGAGTTCTTTACTTTACTTATGTGATTATTTAATTTAGCAATTTGTGAGAGGAGTTGAATTACCTGTCGAAATAATAATTAATTTAGTCCATGCTTCATAATTAATAATTAATTTATTCCTTTTAATTTGATTCATTTACATATTCATTTAAAAATTTGTTTTCAAAACCTTAGCAACAGCTAATTGCTACAAGCCTACAATCAAAACCCATATTGATTAATTTGTTTTAGGTAGTTAGTAAATTATAGTTGATCATTATAATCTTAACGTTCCTCATAGGATTTGACCTTAACATATCTTAGGTATACTCTGCACAATTCAGATATACTTGTTGCTAGTGTGTGGTAAATTATAGATATTTTTTACACTTCAATTTATAACCAGATTTTACACATCCACATGTTTCATTTAAGGGGTTCTTGTTTTAAGTTCACCATGCAGTCATTGAAGATGATGAAATTGCCAGAGAAGGAAAGATGATTGGCGATGACCTTCGCATAGGTTAAGATACATAATGTGAAACCAAATGCAAGGAACTAAACGTTTATCACTACATTAAAATGAATTCATAACGATGAGGGCGCTACATAATTATTACTATAACAACTGTAGCAACCACGAGTCGATTGAGGACGATGTTGGCCGTTACCCAACAACCCCCCAGTATCCATGTACACTAACAGTTCCCTTAATAGGGAAAATGGCCGCATAAATGCCTACAGTGAGATTCGGACTTGTGACCTAACCCGGATACCAATTGCTAAGAATTAAACGTTACTGCTACGTCAAATGAAATTTCTGATGATAAGGGTGAAACATAATTACTATAATAACCGTAGTAGCGAGCCATTCATGAGTCAATTTAGAAGGATGCTGGCCGTTACCCAACACCAAACCCTTAAATTAATTGACTACGTATTTAGTAACCTAGTGAGGTTTTTAGATTGGTCTGAATTAAATACACATATTAAAAGTTGTCAAGAATAATAAATTTGAAAAATAGAATTCAACTCAATTAAGTATTTCATCTCGACATGCAAAAATAGACGTTCGAAACTTTGTCGAAAACGATCGGACAAAAAAACTTCATCACAAAATAACATTTACCGTATTTTATTTTCTATTCATAAGTTGTATATTAGAAATGGAATTTTTTTTTTCAGGTCAATAGTTTACTTTATTAAATTAATTTATATTATTATATGATACTTACAAAATTCGAATTTATTTAAATTGTTAAAATATCAAGCTTAGTATTTTATTGACTTTAACTTGACTTAAATTAGTCACATTTAAATATTTGATTTTATATTTCAAACAAGATTTGCAAAAATAAAATAAAAATTGGAGAAAGCGTTAATGTTTATACATAGCATGTAGCCGCGGGGAAGGAAAGGAATCACATGATATGCTCCCCCTTCCATCACATACGTGACTCCATTTATATATATACCATCAACAAACCAAACAAAACACTCAACCCCTTCACTCTCTCTCTCTCTCTCTCTCTCTCGCTATCCTACTACTATTCACTGACAAAAGCTCCGAAGCTTTTGCAGATATAATCGCCATTAAAGCAATCTTTTCAAGCTATTACTCTGGCTTTCCCAACCATGGACGTTTTCAGCTTGCTAAAGTTCTGGAGAAATGCCGGTGGCGGAGATCCGTCAGCTGCCGGAGACTTGGAATCCTTGATCGACGACGAAGAGTCGTTCTTCGAGCTGGTTTTCACTAATTCAGGTGATGAGAACAACTACGATTATAACGCGTCTCCCGTTGTCAGCGGTGGTGATTCGAAATCGAGTTTTAGATTTTCGTCTCCTGATGTTTATTTGAACAAGAGGAGGATTTTGCCTCTGGATTCACCGAATACGAAGACGCCTCAATCGCCTCTTCGAGCGTTGATGCTAGGGTTTCAGAATAATCAAAAGACGAAATCGGAGAAGGAGACGAACCGTGAGGTCGAAGAGGTTAAAACTGGAGCAATACTCAAAAGAGATAACAGCTTGAGATGTAAATTGAGGACGGAGAAACTTCTGGAAAGCGATCAAACGCCTTCAAAACGGTTTTCAAAGGAGGTTGTGAGCAAGTACCTGAATCTGATGAAGCCGTCGTACGTGAAGGTTTCAAAGAGGATTAACGAGAAATCGAGGTTTTCCGATCGATCTAGCACGCCGTCGTCCTCTCCGGCGTCGTCGGTCTACTCGCCGAGAAAGGAAGAGAAAAGAGGCAGTGGCCGTGGTACGGTGTTCAGAGAGGTTCGTAAGCATTTAGGGAAGAGCCGATCAGCGTCGGCTATCCTACAAACGCCGGCAGCCAAGAGCAACGATTCTGCGTTAGAACAGCAGGATGGGATCCAAGGCGCTATTCTACACTGCAAAAGATCATACAACTCACCTTCACAAGGTACAAATTGACTTCAATTTCAAATCATCAGTTCGTAAATCAGTCGATTTGTATGAAATTCCTAGGAAGTACTCCATCAAACAACCAGCCACGAATTTTCAATGAAGGGGAGAACAAAAGCAGCCTTTGAATGAGAAAATGGCGGGAAACGTTGTTGATTTATCGGAACTAACTCGGTGGAAAAAAAACTAACTAGTAGTAAAGTTGTTGTCACGTAGAAGTTGTTTTGCTTGTTTCGCGTCTTCTGTGTTGTAAATTGGAACTAATCTAAACTCTGTTTTTTTGGACATTAATTACCATCTGACGGTTTCAATCTTCAGTATCTTTAATGCATTGGCTTTTTTTCGAATTAATTTACTAAGGCTGAGCGTAGCGGTTTTCCCGAATGGGTTCTGGAGTGTTTGGGTTCCATGCGAGTGACTCGGGAAAACCGGTACACCTCTCTTCAGGTTAGCTCTCGGTTTTCTGAACCGGCGAACCCGAACTTACCCGTTAATTTCTTTCTTTGTTTTTTTGTTGAGTGTGTAATAGAGAGTACTAGAGTGAAAATATTGGATTGTTTGGGTTATGCTATATTTGAGCAAGTGTGTAATATGACGCTGTTATTATATTTGAGTTGAGAAAGATTCACAAAGACTTGCTACTACTCACGATCTATCGGATACATGTATTTAAATACCCCTCTCACATTCCCACCAAACACATCAATCCATCAGAGTTTCCCCCCCAAACACATCAATCCATCACACTTTTTAAATTGTTGTAAAAATAAGGGAAAGTTTATTTTAGAATCGTTTTTATTACGAGAATCGCGAAAATTAATTTTAGTCGTTTATTTTTGATAATGGAATTCATGGATGAAAAGCGTGGGGGGATTGAGTGTGACAAGGTGCATGTAAGGAATTCATGGGTGGGCAATCCAATTTAAGGAGGGGGAATTGGACGGCTAAGATTGTTTCTCGCGCTTCTCGTAGTAAAAACGGTTCTCAAATGAATTTTTCACTGTAAACATATATATATCACATTGTGTTTTAAACTGCAGCATCATTTGTACAAAAAGAAATATTTATCATGCATAATAACGAGTAATTAGTGGGAATTGCAATATAATTTTTTTACAAATTAACATATCTAAATAAAACTAGTTTATAAAAAATACCCTAAGGGGGTGTTTGGATCAAGTATTGTTTTTGAAGGGATTTGCATTTATAATGGGATTGGTATTTGGTGGAATTTGCATTTGGTGGGATTTAAAATCCCAAGTAGTGTTTGGATGAGATTCATTAAGAGGGATTTCCACTGCCACCAACCACCATCAACACCACCTACCACCTCCACTGCCACCACCAACCACCACCTCCACTACCACC